>CM044958.1:29729354-29951854 GCA_024516035.1 Bactericera cockerelli
TGGGATTCGAACACGGATCATTTGCCTGCAAATCCAATGCGCTACTTGGCCTCGGTGAGTCCCATCAGCTTTATTATCAACGATATTGCGCTTTTTCGAGAAATCCTATTATTTCTGGCTGTCTTTCTAGTTTCCTTCTTTTCAAACACACTTTTTTTTGTTTTCAAGAAAAGGTTGGCGGAGGAGAAGAAATAGCTGGAGATAAAAAAAGAAAAGCCGGGAGCGAGTGCGGATATTCAAATAGAGCACAGGAAGTCGAAATAGAGCATTTATTTTATACAGAGTGTTGAAATAGAGCATTTATTTTATACAGAGTGTTGAAATAGAGCATTTATTTTATACAGAGTGTTGAAATAGAGGATTTATTTTACACAGACTGTTGAAATAGAGCATTTATTTTATACAGAGTGTTGAAATAGAGCATCTATTTAATACAGGGTGTTGAAATAGAGCATTTATTTGAAACAGGATAGTTAAAATTTTGAAAACCTAGAAAGAAGTTGAAATAGATCAGTGTGGGTTTCAGATGTTCCAGTGAATTTTTTGAAAACTTTATATTCAGATTCAGGGGGACCCTAAAACGTGTTTCGGCACTAAAAAATTGACAGTGAATTTTTCAGGTGATTCCATTTCTTTCTTTTCTATAAGAAAAGCCAGTTAAAAAACAGAACTTAACTGAAAAATAGAACAGAAATATAAATAAACTACCATTTCAAAATGAATCGGACCCATTATGTCTCCGTTAGGCATAGGCTCTGACATCATAACAATATCCTAGCTATAAAATCTATAAATATTAATTTCGACAAGAGAATATTAAGAAGCAATTAGGAAAAAAATCGGAGGTTGGGTGGGAAAATCCTGCCACGTTGAACAAAGCCATTGAAAAAAATTCCTGTAGGTAGAAATTTTCGTTTTTTTTTCTTCTCAATTTCCTTTATCTCAATTTTCTCTTTCTTCTGATTTCTTTCAAGTTCCGTTTTGTTCTTCTTGTATCATTTCCTTAATTTTTTATTGTTTCCACACTATTTTCCAAGAATTTATCTCTTCTTTTTTTCATTTAGCTTTTATTACCTAGTTTCAAAGAACTGTTAGTGTACTTTCTTCAAGATTCCTAAGACTTTCACTGCGCAGAAACTTTCAATCAAAAGTTCCTTGTTTACTAACCTCTATTTCTTCTAAGAATGTCCTTGTAGACATTGGGTCTACACATTAAATGTCCTTGTAGACATTGTGTCTACACATTAAATATCCTTGTAGACATTGTGTCTACACATTAAATGTCCTTGTAGACATTGTGTCTACACATTAAATGTCCTTGTAGACATTGCGTCTACACATTAAGTGTCCTTGTAGACATTGTGTCTACACATAATTGTGTTCCTAGGCAAGGTTAATTATTTTTCACATGAAATTCAAAACAGTTTTTCTAAAAAGAACATGTTTGATACGCCTTATAACATCCACGTGTATGTAATGTGCACGTGTATGTAATCAAATCAGCTGATACCTACACCAACGGTCATCTATTTTATCAAGTGCTTGAAAGCGAGAGATCCGTGATTTTCTTCTTAGAAACAATATCGTGAGTTCTTGATCTTTTTTATCTCAGTTTATCTTTTTAATCTCATCAACTTAATCTTACCCTACAGAACATATAATTTTATTAGATTCATTTTCTTTAGAATTACCTTTTCATACTATCGGCTTATCCAAACATTTATCCTAACAACCCTACACCCTACCAAGCTAGGCTAGCTGCAGTTCCCCAAGGGTTGAATGGTTTACAAAGAAAAAGCCCAAGTTCTTAAGATGGTTGATCGCACATCGAATTATATGCTTCAGAACAAGAAAACTTTTCAACTAAATTTCAAGAAGCTAGCGTCGATAACGCATTGAATGCACCGGTTCTCGTCGGATCACCGAAGTTAAGCAACGTCCAGCGAGTTGAAGACTTCGTGATGTTGCCATTCCGTCACAACCTGGGTGAGGTTAATGTGGATATTAGGTTTGTGAGTTTCCTGCGAATGGAGGGTAATATCCCCGTAACAATGGAAATTCGTGATGCTGATTCAAACCCATCCTAGGACTCTAACTATAGAAGAAAAGGCACAGTCGATGGCGCGTTGAATGCACCGGTTCGCATAGGATCACCGAAGTTGAGCAACGTCCAGCGAAGTGCAGATTTCGTGATGCTGGCATTCAAGCCCAACCCAGGCTGGGTGAGTTTGATGTGGATAGCAGGTCTGTGCGTTTCCTGCGAATGGATGGTAAGACCCGGTCATGATATGACCGTGCAGTTGAAAACGACGTTAAACCCAAAAAAAAGTTGGATAAACCAGCTACCCACATTAACCTCACCCAGCCTGGGTAGGACTAACTCAGTCACATATAATTAATAATAAAAATGTTACAAATTGGATGTCATGTTACAAAGTTGTTGAATTTAGGATAAACCCTTCTGGACGTTGCTTGTCTTCAGTGACAGTTGAACTAATAATGAATCTTCTTGCAGGGAAAGAGTGGGACTAGAGAGAGAGGAGAAGGATATTGACAAAAAGCCTGGGAAATAGGAGGAGTAGTGAAAGCGGTAGGTTTGAAAGAACCCTGAACAAAAACAAGCGGAAAATAGCCGGAATAATATTAGCAGGAACAACCGGAATAGGAGGCCACAACCGCAAAGTACCAGGACGGGGCGCGGGTCCGCTGGAAATTTAATTTTATGTGGAACGTGATGGATGTGATGACAGAAGGGATGGGTGAGGGATGGAACATATGAGGGATGGGTGAGGGATGGAACATATGAGGGATGGAAAGTATGAGGGATGGAAGGAATGAGGGATGGGATGGGTGAGGGATGAGGGATGAGATGGTCAGCCTCTCCACTCGGTGCACCCTTGTTAAAAATTTAGGAAACATCCATCACTGGAGCAATAGTTGGGGAGGTGAAGGAAAGTAATGTTGTGGAAGGGAGGGAGGAGTAAAAGTAAGAGCAGGGAGGCAGAAGTAAAAGTAAGAGGGGAGAGAGAGAAGGAGAAGGATGTAAGGAAGGGGAGAGACTCCTCTGAAGATGGGCAAGAAAGAGAGACCTGGACGAAAAGTTATGGCTTGGGAGAGAGACAAAAAATAAGGAAAGAGAAAAAGGAAGTAGAGGAAGAAAAAAAGAGAAGTAAGGGAGACATATGAAGAGAGAGAAGACAAAAAAGGAAAGGGGAGATGAGACAGATAAATGAGAGTGAAGGAGAAAGATAGGAGAAAGAGAGAGACACAGAGAGGATAATAATAACAATATGATAGAAAGAATATTAATTTCCTTCCTAAAAGATAAGGAAAAAGAGAGAGATTGAAAATAAGAGATAGACAGAGGTTAAATGTGAATGAGATGTGAGAAAGAGAAGATGGAAGAATG
Organism: Bactericera cockerelli; assembly: GCA_024516035.1. Classification (NCBI taxonomy): domain Eukaryota; kingdom Metazoa; phylum Arthropoda; class Insecta; order Hemiptera; family Triozidae; genus Bactericera; species Bactericera cockerelli. Next base: position 29,732,764 of record CM044958.1, read on the forward strand.
GAACAAAGAGAAAGAAAGAGAATGGGAGAATGGAAGAGAGAAAGGAGAGACAGTGGGAGAATGAAAGATAGATAAAGACAGACAAAGGAGAGAGAAAAAAGAGAATAGAGAATGGAAGAAAGAAAGAAAAAGGAGAGAGGATGGGACAGTGGAAGAGAGAGAGAGAAAAAAAGAAAAAGAAAGAGAGAGGGAAGACGGGAGGAGGAAAGAGAAAATTAGAGAGAGAAAGAAAAAGAGAGAGGAAGGGAGGGAGGAAGGAAGAAAGCAGAAAGGGAATGAGAAGAGATAATGGATGAGATAGGGGGAGAATGAGAAAGATGAAAAATAGGAGAGGGAGAAGAAAAGGGACCGTATTCATTTTGTATGAATGCGAGAAAGAGTTACGTTTGTAAATCATTATTAGGGATGAAATGCACAAACACCTCGTGAGGAAACATGAGTAGTTGCTTTCATGTGAGCAGCGACCAATGACGGAAGTTTGTCCAAAATCATTATGATACAATAACCCAAAGAACTTCTTTTATGATTCAATCTTTGCATACTGGGTTTAGTCTCATAAAACAGGATTATATTTCAGATATGCTGAACCCTCCCTCAAGACAAAGTGTAAAATCATAAGGGTTGAGTGGAAGAGTTGAAATATTCAATAACCCCGCCCTTTAGTTAGAACATGAGTAATTATTAAATTTATCTATTTTTTCCTTTTTTTGTTTACATTTTTTTTAAATTATAATTATTGTTTGTATTTTACATATGTCTTTATATCTAATAGAGTATTAAATTATAATAATAAGTGGTAATATAGAGCTCACTCCAATGAGCATCCTGCCATAAAAAAAGAAAGCATATAAGAAAAAGTTAACTTCTTAACATCCTGAGAACGGCGAGAAGATATAACTGACCTAATAATCTAGAAACCTGATTCCTTCCCTTCTTTCAAGTTGTTTTAAGGTAGACCCACCCTGTCAATATTTTACAACTAGCTCAAACCAAATACTTTGCGACCCGAGCATTCCTAGTTAGTTTCGTCATTACTCATGCACTGCACATTGCCTAGTTACTAAAATAACGGCGTTCTTAAAAATCGCCATCGTACTTTTTTTTACTGAAAAGTTATGTGTAATTTTCATTTCAAATATATGGAAAATGCCTAACCGGTGAAACATGTTTATATTATAAAACCTGTGTTACCCACATTTTATATTCTGTGAAGTTAGTAAAAATTATATTAGTCTACCTTAATCAAAACTGTCAATTATGGACACAATACTTCCTCGTGATTGGTTCACCTTGTATACACGTGGCAATTTTGTAATGGTACATATGAGTAATTAGGTAATGAGTAATTAGCGACACCTATGAGCAATAATTAAATTACGAAAAATGCAACCTCGGACATTAGGATGTAATGCAATTTACATAGATACTAATTACCGCTCTCTTGTATTCAACCTGGATAGCAGAGCTGTCTGACATCTCATAACTAATCCTGGGGATGCATGCTGCCAGCCTGACGTTTTCAGGCATGGATCTAGAAAAAAATGGACGGAGGGATTTTTTTGGTAGTCTGTGCCAAGGATTAATTGTCGATGAGGTTTCGGCTCTAGATCTCTGGTTCGAATCCCACCCAATGCTTGGATCCTCATTGATTTGAGTTTGTGACCAGATAATAATAATACTCTGAGGGTCAGGTGTAAGAAAATTCTTTGAGCATTGACCTCGCCTGGTGGTTATCCTCCACCAAAGAGTAGTTACCATATTTGTGTCAATCACTAAACTTTCGTGATATCACAACTACTCAAACTCGTTTTACTAAATCTATGCTAAATCCGGGACTTGAACCACCGATCTCCAGGGTACAAGTCCTTACCGATCAAGCAACTGAGGTCGGTTCCATAGAGTATTATTAATATTTATGTATTATTATGTTTTACCAGGTAGGTAGGTATATAAAGTTGTATTTATTTTATAGAAAAATGTTACAACGGTTGGCTTAATATTAACTACATTAGAATTCAACAATACTAAGGTATAACTGGAGGGGTGAGAAACATAGTGGTGTAAGTCCAAAAAAATTAAAAATGGGTTCATGTTAAAAACTAACTCCCCAGGCCGAGTTCTTTTCAGAAAATTACTGGAGTAAGTACCCATTTTATAAGCGATATTATTGCTTATAAAATGGGTACTTACTCCAGTATTTTTCTGAAAAGAACTCGGCCTGGAGAGTTAGTTTTTAACATGAACCAATTTTTAATTTTTTTGGACTTACACCACTATGTTTCTCACCCCTCCAACTAACAAATTATGTTTTACCATTCGTAAAGTAAGGTAATCTAAACAAACTAGCAGGGAGTCTCGTGACCATTGCTTCAGAGGCGCCAGTTTTCTGTTCTGAAAGTCCAGTGCGGCCATGGTTCCGAACCCGCATACTTCAGAATAATAATTAATTGACCTGTTGTGTTTACAATAGTTTAAAAGGGTTGGGTGGAAGAGATTGCCCTAGGCAATAACCCCGCCCTTTAGTTAATGCATCTGTATATATTTTATCTATTTTGTCCATCTTTTTTTCTTGTTTATACTGTTCTTAATTTTGTATTTTAATATTTATCATTACTTGTTTGTACATAATTATTATATTATATTATGTCCTATTAATAAAGAATATAATAATATAATAGGTTACTTTTAACTAAACAACTAAACATACACACGCCGACTCCGTGGCTCAGTGGTTCAGAGCATTTATTACTGACCCGGAGGTCGCGGGTTCGAATCCCGACCGGAGCGGAAATATCTGACCGAAATTTTCAGTTTCTGGAATGGCATGGATGTAAAGGTTAAGTGCCCTGAAGTAATGCGAAAGCGGTTCTGGGGCACACTTACCTTCTTTAAAAAAAAAAAAAAAAAAAAAAAAAAAACATTCACACAAAACATAACATTGATTTCGGATTCCTTCTGTCACTTTGCCTTTTTCTAATCCTACTTTGAGTTGGCATTGTTCAACCTCTTTCCCATGTTTGAATTTGTACAGTGTAATTTTTAATTTTTTTTTCTTCTGTTTTTCTCAGCGTTAGAGTCAGAGGACACCGAGAACACCCGTTAACCAGCACCTGATGCTCTAGTGCCCCGCATTCTCTTCCACCCAACCTGTATGACAGACATCAGACACTTTAATCCCTCTAATTGTTTGTAACATTAGTTTTAAATCTTGCTAATTAATATTTACAGCGATTATTCTCTTCGGAGAAGCCCATGGCTTAAGTAGTGCGGCAGATGTGGAGTTATGGGTCAGAGGAGTGGGGGATGGTTTGGGGTAGGGGCAGGTGGTAGGAGTCAGGGAGTGGGGGGGAGCTTGGAGTGATAAGGGGGTATAAGTCATGGGAGTGGGGTGTAGTTAGAGGAGTGGGGGCTAGGGGGAGGTGGTACGAGTCAGGAAGCAGAGAGTAGCTAGGGGTAAGAGTGGTGTATGAGTTGCTGGGGAAGAGAGGTGGTAATGTGTGAGTCGGGTGTATGGGTCAGGGGAACGGGAGGTAGTTTGGGGTAGGGCTAGAAGTCAGGGGAGTGGGAGTAGCTAGGGAGTAGGGGTGGTTCTGTGTGAGTCTGAGGAGGGTAATGGGGTGAGAAGGGGGTATGAGTCAGGAGAACGGGAGGTAGCTTGGGTGAGAGGGGGGGTAGGAGTCAGGGGAGTGGGAGGAGGGGCGTATAGGGTCTTATTACGTAACCCTGAAACATGTCACTCATTACTAGACACACTGGGACCCACTATAGATACACGAGTGTTACATTAGTAACAATATGAGGATTATTTAATCATTTTAACTCTGCATAATTTTTGTAACTATGACTTGACGAGGCTTCACAAATTATTTATTATTTCGTTAGTTGCACAAATGCATGTTTATTAGGATCTACTGCGCGCTGTCCAGAAGGTGGGCATGTTTTGATATGTTTGTATATCTAATTACGAGGGGCGTCTGAAAAGTAGGTTCCCTACCCTGTAAAAAATTCCCAACATATTTTTATTGCATTGTGTTCAGTAACATCTTATCATTTTTCTACATAATTTCCAGCTCGATCAATGCACTTTAGGAACCGGGGGAGCAATTTATGTATACCCTCCTGGACACACTGCCCGTAGTGCCCGTACAAACTAGAGATCCAAGCACGGACAGCGGTCTTGAGCTTGTCGTCGTTTCGGATAGTTTTCTCTCTTAGGTCTTCTTCAACTTTGTCTCTCCATCCCATCTTTAGTCTTTCTTTTACCGCCAATTTTTTACTACACGTAGCACACTACTTCCCATTAAACAATATCTGCTATGTTTAAATCCCATTTAGATTCTTAAAGTGTTGAACCACACTTCGAAGTGATCTTTACCATCCTTCACTTGACGCTTCCCATGTGTTTCCTCCACATGTGCAGAGACTTGATTCTAAACCACAAGGGGTGGCTCGGGGATTAAAGTGCTGGAAATATTCGGGATCTCGTATATTTTCTGCATTGGTAGTCAAGTATTTTTGCTACCTGGATTACCACCAAGTAGCGAAGGGGTCCGTTAGTTCGAATCCCACCCAATGCAATTATTTTTCCTCATTTATTTGAGTGTGTGACCACATAATAATAAGACTCTGGGGGTTAGGTGGTAGAGAATGCTGTAAGTAATAACCTCGCCTGGTGGTTACCTTCCACTAAAGATAATTATTATTACTATCCTCAATGATACAGTGTAAAATCTAAAATTTAACATCATTCAGAATATAATTCTTTTACTTTCGAGAAATTTCTAATATTAGAAATCGGTGTGTTCTTTTTTGTAAAAATAATATTTTTTTTATTTTTATTTTTCATCTCCGAGGGAGATATTCATCTTTAATCATGAGCCGCGTTTACAACAATCGACGGCAGACACCAAGCCTGTTGCGTGTAATTATGGCAATCTTGTGAACCCTTCCTTGATCCTTATTGTTGTAGGTTCCCATAATGAGGTTTGGGGTGTTATTCTGGTGTTTTTGTAGGGTAAAGTGTTCCCGTACAATTCACATCCCCCTTAGATTTGCTGGCATTATAGATTTTTTTAAGGTTAAAGTGTTTCTGTACGAGTCATTCCCTCCAAGGTTTAATTCACAGAAGCAGACGCATCCTTCATTAGTAGATGGACGTTATCTAATGAACTGAATTGACTTTAACTATATGGTTTGTGGTTAGGATTGTTTATGATTCACTAATAAGTCAAGTATTTTTTAACAACTGTCTTCACTTCCATCAGAAAGAAGTTTTTCCGAAGAAAGTAATACTTGACAGTATATTTGCGTTATTATTGAATGAAAGACCAAGAGAGATCAACTTTCTCATTCATATTGTGTTGTATGTGTGCATGGCATTAATTAATAAGAACTTCCATAAGAGATTGAAATTTGGTGTGTTGGGGATATGAAACAACGGCTCATCAGAAGATCTAAGCCTGTGGTTGGTTTCTTAACGTGGGAGTTCTTGGCTTGACCCTTGTTAGATTACTTGTAAAATTCTTCTCCATCTATCCATCTCTCTCCCCCACACCTCCAATCCTCCTAATGCTTGTATTATTTCTTCTTCGATTAGCTTCTCCTTTTATCTATTTCTTCTTCACTTCTTAACACCTTCACTACACCTCCATTTGCTTTTCTTTGAATATCTTCTCCGCCAACCCTTCTCTCTATTTCTCCATCAAGTTTTACAACTCTCATTTCTTTTTACTACATTTTTCTTTCTCTCACCTTAACTCCCACACTTTCTCTCTCTTTCCCTATATTAGCTATTCCTAGATTCTCCCTCAATCTCTCTCTCTTTCTTTCTCCCTTTTTCTTTCTTTCTTTCTCTTTCTCTCCCTCTCTCTCTTTCTTTCTCTCTCTCTCTCCCTCTTTCTCTCTCTCTCCCTCTTTCTCTCTCTCTCCCTCTTTCTCCCTCTCTCTCATCTCACTGTCTCTTTCTAATCATCTCTCTGTCCAATATTAGCTATTCTTAGAAATTCTTCTCCCTCAATCCCCCTCCCATCCTGTCTTACCCAGGAAAGGCTATCAATGTGCATATCAATGTCTTCTCCAGACTAGGATACCCCACAGGCTGTGCAAGAAACAATGAATCATCAGCAGGTGAGGTTGGTGTTGTTGTGAATGGTAGACAGACTGTGGCTATACACCGTGGGGTATTTTATAATAATAATAACACTCTTCAGTGGAAGGTATCTACCAGGCGAGGTTATTGCTCAAAGCATTTTCTACCACCTAACCCTCAGAGTCTTATTATTAAGTGGTAACAAACTCAAATAAATGAGGAAAAATGTGGGTGGGATTCGAACCAACGGATCCCTACGCTACCTGGATTACCAGACAAGCGCGTTAACCACTTGACCACCAATGCACGGTTGGATAGTTGCAGGAACACTTCTTCTTTACATAATAATAATGTTTACTATCAATACATGTTTCTTTCATTTGCGTGTTCCTTTATAAGTGTACTGTTGTACTTTTTAAGATGCTTTTGAAGGTAACGGTAGCCATATCGGGTAGTTTCTTATGTGACAGTTTTGAAGCATTACGAGTTCTCCGTTCCTCCATGGCCCGATCGATACAGTAGCGGCTACTTGTAACCTGGTGGTCGGTGGTTCGAGTCCTAAGTACGGCAAAATTTTAGTAAGGCGAGTTCAGTAGATATGACATCACGATTGTGACTAACACAAATAACGTTCAGAGTCAAAATATGATTGCAGAGGGGGAATGCAGAAAGTATGCTTTCGGCTCTTCCCTCAGCTGAGTTTGTAGAGAAGTCTACAATCTATAATTTTATTACTGTTTTATTTACTTTCAAATAAACATGACAAGCTACCCTCGCATTTTGAACACCCTGTCAGAAAAACAAACAGGTTGCACACGAACTTTGAGGTCACCCGGTTTCCAGACTTGTCTAGGTAAATGGATGTTTTCCCAGCTTCCATTGAATTAGTAGATGCGCCATCAGGACTCTTCCTTTATTGCGAGCTTTATCGTGACAAATGAGACCTCGCCGGGTCTCCAGGCCTGAAGTTAAGGGGGTTCGAATCCTCCCACAGGTGAAAAATTTAATTTATTTGACAAATGGTCTTGACTAATAATTATATAATTATTATGAATGACCTGTTAGAAAAAAGTAAGAAAGAATTAGAAATGAAGGGGGGAAATAACTATATCGCGAGGTTATGTTCATCTGAATTTTCTATGTTATTTGCGATTCTTTATTAAATTAAAAATTCCCGTAATATTACCTATTATTTAAAATAATAGGTACTTTGATTTTAAGTGACCAAAACACTTGGTTTTTAATAATTAAGAACAACTAAAGCCTTTTCAAACTTGAACCGAAATCAGTTGCTCGATAAGGCGGCGGACTTTTAGCGTGAGGTCGGTGGTTCGCGTCCGAAGTTCAGCAATTTTTTTTTTGTTAACGATAAATTGTGATATCACATCATGATTAACACATAAATATATGATTATTATTTTTTTTAATTGGGGAAACCAAGGTAACATTATTTAAAAAGTATTTTGTGGAAAATGGTCAGACTCTTGTCGATTTTGAGTGTCGGGAATTTGCCTGACAAATTCCAACCTCGGTATCTTCTTTTTCAACCAAGCCTGACTGCTTCAGTCCATGGGGACATGTTCTCTCCTCCCTCCCTCGCTCCTTCTTTTTATCACTTATTATACTTTCTCTGTTCTCTCCCTCTCTTTTTCTAGTCTTTTCTTTAATCCATCCTTCTCTTATCTACTCCTATTTTAACTCTCTCTCTCTCTCTTTCTCTCTCCCTGTCTTCTTCTATTTCCTTTCTCTCCCTCTCATTTCTTTTCTTAATTTACCTTAGTATCTCCTTTCTCTCCTTTTCTTTTTCTCTCTCTCTCTCCTTCTCTCTCTCTCTCTTTCTCTCTCTCCCTTTCTCTCTCTCCCTTTCTCTCTCTCTCCACCTACTTTCTCTCTCTCTTCCTTAATAGTTCTCCCTCAAAGGTAGAACCGCTTTAGAAAATTTCAATTCCAATAAATCAATGTACGAAGATCCTATCTTTCCAATTTATGCATCTCATGAGCGCACGCAAACAGAGGTGCAATTTAGATTAGGAAAGCGTCTAGTCTGCAGGAAACAAGGGACACCTTGATATGAGCATGTTCCGGACATGATGTGTCCTATATTCAGGCAAGGTACCTCTATACCTCATATGAGTAGACACTAGACATAGGTAGTTCGTACTACATATAGATACTATCTGGTACCTTACTGATATGTCCTATATTCAGTATCGCTATTACCTTGATATGAGCATGTAGACATACATAGGTAGTTCGTACTACATATAGATACTATCTGGTACCTTACTGATATGTCATATATTCAGTATCGCTACCTTGATAGTAACTACTCATTTTTCCTCACGAGGTATGAGTGGACCCCGAACATCCAAGTACAGAGCAGAAAAATTCCTGCCCCGCTGGGGATCGAAACCACGTCACCGTGTGTGCAATGCCTAGCGCGCTAACTCACTCTGCCACGGTGACTACTAACAACATTCTACTGTATAATATTGTTAATCTCACGGGTAAAAACTTACCCCATTCTTCAGGTTCGTCTCCCACTTGAGGCTCATGGTCTTCAGGTCGAACATCTTCAGGTCCCCATTGTCGTAGCCAGCGGCCACCACCCTCTCCTCCGAGTTGTACGAGTTTCCTGGAAACAAGGAGGAATAATAATAATAATAATAATAATATCGCCTTATTTATACTGCCCGATTAGGACTATTAAAGTCCCATTATTCCAGCAGTAAGTCCAAGACATATTATTATGTGGTAAAAATCCCAAATGGGAGGATAACTCGTCATGTCCCGGCTGGGTTTCGAACCCACGACCTCTGGAATCTCTGGATTCACAGAGTGCCGCCTTTACCACTGAGCTACCGGGACAGTCTTAATTATATGTAATGGAGCGCACGAATACCTCAGTGGTTACGCACTCGCTTGCTATGCGGATTTGCAGAAGGTCCCAGGTTCGAACCTCCGCGCCAACAAAAAATTGTAATCAAAATTTGGTTACAGTTGTTTGTAAGGGATACCTTCCGGTGCGCTCGTGTTGACTTGTAATCTGTAATCCGCATGGGAAGCAAGTGCTTAACCACTGAGCTAATTGCGTGCTCTTTTTTTAACTATTTATATTTATAGTCTACTCTTTTTTGAACTTTAAATTAATTCTCTAGATTACTCTAGAAGACTTATAAGCGTGTATTTTACTTAACCCGTGAATACAGCAGTACACGCACATAGGGAAAAATTCTCACACGCTCGGCAAAAACGCTAGAACTTGATCAATTTTGGTCCTAACCTATAGGGACCTGGAGTAGCTGTTGATAATAATTATGTTTATCTAGATCATGGGTTCTTAACCTATGGGCCGCGGACCACAAGTGGGCCGCGAAGTCCTTCAAAGAGGGCCTCAAGATTTTTTGTGGTCCACAATTTTCTTAAGAGAATTTAAAATAAACTCGAAAAAGAAATATATCAATATGTGGAACGAAGTTTTTGCATCCTGTGAACATTCTTTTTACATGAATTTTGCATGTGAAGTTTCTTTTTGCATCGTTGTGAACTTGAAGAAAAAATCTTTTCCCCGAATTTTTTTGAAAAGGTCCGCGGAAAATTTGGTGTGGTATTAGTGGTCCGCAACTTGGAAAAGGTTAAGAACCCCTGATCTAGATGTATCCACAGTCCCTTGAGCTATTTTCAATTTCTGTTGCCCGACCCGTGACGTGGCGAAAAGTTCAGATCGGTCTGAAATGTGAGATTTTTACTTTCCTTATCCTATAATAAGGAAAGTATTGTATTCGTCGAAAATTTGACCTACCCAGTTTTTCACATTTCTGGACGAATCAAAGCCTCAGGATACCAAAAAAGTTGTTTTCAGCCATTGGTCCGTGCGTCTGTCTGTCTGTGTGTCTGTGTGTGTGTGTGTGTGTGTGTGAACAGGATATCTCAAGAACGGTTAGAGCTAGAGACTTGAAATTTGGTATGGAAATTAATTTTATACACCAGACGAACCACGAAACTTTTGGTTGCAATCGGCCTCAGAATGCGGCCGCAGGGCCGCAAATATTGGCCGCAAGCGCCGTTTCTATGAATTGGTTAAAGATACAAAAAAAGTTAGAGAACAACATTTTCTTGGATTAAAAAAATAATAGGGGTCTATTCTGATCGTTTTTTTGATATCTTGAACTTTTTTGAACTCGGCCCCAATTTACCGGTATTTTGGGGGAACCCGCTTGGACTAACTTTTTTATTATTCATCCTAGATGGGGGTTGTGACATATCAAATCCAATGATTTTAAGGTGCTGATTACGAATTTGATGTTTATTTTTAGCTAAATGTTACCTTTGAGTCACCAGTGGCTTTTGGTCCCGTTTCCATTCCTAATAATATGATAAGGAAAGTCGTGTGATGTTTACACCAGATTTTTTTTTCATCACGCGTGTACAGACGTAGCTTTTTTTTAAAGGTTTTTTTCTGTTACTAACTGTTTAGTTTAATTTAATTAAATATTTATAATAATTAGTTTTAATAATTAATTAATATAATAATAAAAATTGTTTTAAAAAAAAAATATATATTTTTTTAAAGAAAATTAGTGTGTTTACCTACCTAATTCGTGATTGTTCACTATTGTTATAGTAAATATTATAATGATTTTCAACTAACAAAATATAAATTATATATATAAAAAAAATTCATTAATGTTATTAATTTTTATTGTAATAATATTAGGTAGTTAGGTACTTTCCTACACTTTTTTTGCTAGATACTGAAATAATTAGTATTCTTCGTAATCTTTCTCCACCTTTTATAATAGGTACCTACCTACCTACCTCCTGGTATAATCTAAGTACATTTATTTTTTTTATCGTTTCTGTTTTTTAGCTTTTAGAAGTACCTAAACAAATATAATAATATAATATTCTTGATTATAAGATATACTGTGAATTGCCTTACAAACTTATGTCAGTATGGCTAACGATGAACAAATTTTGGAAAATAAAAAAAATGTCAAATCAGGGGTTCGAACTGCAAACAATTGGAAAAAAAGTTACTAAAATTACTTTAAATATAGTTTAAATACATTAGTCAACTTAATGTATCTTAAAAATATTACATAACTCTTTAAGCAAAACGAAATACAAAGCAAAACCAGGTGTGAGATTTTTTTTCATCACGCGCGTACAGAGGTTCGGATTTTTAACGCGAGTACTCACAGGTTAAAAAATATTCAACGCGTGTATTTTCCAAACAAAAGTTACCATCAAAAAATTCCTAGTACCTTTGCACTAACTTTCCTGTAAACGATTGATGAAAGAGAAATACGAAAATCATAAAATTTAATATAAAAGCATTAAAAGCTAACTTGACATCAAGGCACGTGGCTTTCCATTATTTCTGCTAGGAAAGAACTGAACTTGACCAGACCATCAATATTATTCTTCAGAAATCCCTCCGGGAGCCTGAAATACAGCCATTAAAACACCCTTTCTGGGCAACGAAGTAAAATTAATTCAAGCGGCACATGGAGTCACTTCGAAGAAACCATTCATTCTGGATACCAAGCCCGGCCAATGCTAAGGAGCTGCGGAACTGCAGCACCCTCAGACGAAAAAGAAAAATAGGGGAATTTTTCAAGTCCTAGCTCGTACACAATGAAAAATTATCACACATTTTTAGAATAATAAATTAATGCATAATTACAATGATTGGCATGGTAAACAAACTCGAACTCTTTAGATACTAAAAAAGCGACTTTAATCACTTTAAGATAAATCCTATTTTAGTACGGTTTATGTGGCAGCACCCCGAAAACATTTTCCCACCGGCCTCGTCTGCTGGATACTATGCCCACTCCTGTGGCTTTCATCTCTGACCCTAGCTAGGCGGGGTGAGGGAACAATTCATTCTGGAGAATACCCTGCACTCCTGTGGCTTTCATCTCTGACCCTAGCTAGGCTGGGTGAGGAAACAACTCATTCTGGAGAATACTCTGCACTCCTGTGGCTTTCATCTCTAACCCTAGCTAGGCGGGGTGAGGAAACAATTCATTCTGGAGAATACTCTGCACTCCTGTGGCTTTCATCTCTGACCCTAGCTAGGCGGGGTGAGGAAACAATTCATTCTGGAGAATACTCTGCACTCCTGTGGCTTTCATCTCTGACCCTAGCTAGGCGGGGTGAGGAAACAATTCATTCTGGAGAATACTCTGCACTCCTGTGGCTTTCATCTCTGACCCTAGCTAGGCGGGGTGAGGAAACAAGTCATTCTGGAGAATACCCATCACTCCTGTGGCTTTCATCTCTGACCCTAGCTAGGCGGGGTGAGGAAACAAGTCATTCTGGAGAATACCCATCACTCCTGTGGCTTTCATCTCTGACCCTAGCTAGGCGGGGTGAGGAAACAATTCGTTCTGGAGAATACCCATCACTCCTGTGGCTTTCATCTCTGACCCTAGCTAGGCGGGGTGAGGAAACAAGTCATTCTGGAGAATACCCATCACTCCTGTGGCTTTCATCTCTGACCTTAGCTAGGCGGGGTGAGGAAACAATTCATTCTGGAGAATACCCTGCACTCCTGTGGCTTCCATCTCTGACCCTAGCTAGGCGGGGTGAGGAAACAATTCATTCTGGAGAATACCCTGCACTCCTGTGGCTTCCATCTCTGACCCTAGCTAGGCGGGGTGAGGAAACAATTCATTCTGGAGAATACCCTGCACTCCTGTGGCTTTCATCTCTGACCCTAGCTGGGCGCGGTGAGGAAACAATTCATTCTGGAGAATACTCTGCACTCCTGTGGCTTTCATCTCTGACCCTAGCTAGACGGGGTGAGGAAACAATTCATTCTGGAGAATACCCATCACTCCTGTGGCTTTCATCTCTGACCCTAGCTAGGCGGGGTGATGAAACAATTCATTCTGGAGAATACCCTGCACTCCTGTGGCTTCCATCTCTGACTCTAGCTAGGCGGGGTGAGGAAACAATTCATTCTGGAGAATACCCTGCACTCCTGTGGCTTTCATCTCTGACCCTAGCTAGGCGCGGTGAGGAAACAATTCATTCTGGAGAAAACCCTTCCCGCGGCTTTCAGTTCTGACCGTACGAGGTTCACTATTATTAGCTGCTATAAAACAGTATAAGTGCTCTCGAGGGCTCAAGGGAAAACATATATCAGAAAGAGAAATAACCCGGAGGTTTCTCTCTTTGTCTTTTTCAACATTTATTTTCTTTCTCTCCTCCTTCGTCTCCGAATCCTACTGCTTTTCTTATTGTGTTGATCGATAAGGCGGCGGATTTGTAACCTGGAGGTTGGTGGTTCAAGTCCGGCTTTCAGCGTAAATTTATTAAAGTGAGTTTGAGTAGTTGTGATAACGAAATGGATTTACACAAGATATAATAACTTCCCTCTACTTCTTCACTATCCCTGTCCCTCCCCTTCTTCACTCGTCTTACCCCTTTCTTTCTTCCCTCTCCCTCCACTTTTCCCTCTCCATCTTCACTCCTTTTCTTCCTCTCCTTAATATTCTCCCTTTCATTCTTCCCTGTCCGTCCCCTTCTCACTCCACTTCTTCACTCCTCTCCTCTCTTTCCTTCTTCCCTCTCCCTCTCCCTCCTATTCTCCCATTCCATATTCTCTATCCCTCACCCTCCCCTACTCTCTCTCCTTCTTCTCTCCCCTACTCCCTCTCCTTCTTCCCTCCCCTTCTCCCTCTACCTCTCCTTCTCCCACTCTTCCTTCTCCCCCTATTCCTCCACATTGCCATTGTGTTCACTAATATTATCTCTCTCTCTCTCCGTCTAATATTATCTCTTATAACTCCATAAATGTTTCCTTCTCTTTCTGTCTTATTCCACCACAGTACCACAGTATATTTTTCACACACAAAAACAGATCTTTCATTTTTCACTTCTTATATTTATACAATTTTAATTCATTTCATACCAGCTCCGTTCTCTTCTGAGAAAGTCACAGGCGCGAAATTAAGATTTTCTTGTTTTACCTAGCTAACGCCTCTACAAGTGCAAATCGCTAAGTCGCTAATGAACGGGTTAAATCAATCAACTTTATACACACTCAAATGGCTAAAGCCCGTGCATAATCAAGCTGTTAGTGACTATGCATTTGGGCCTATATTTAGTTAAATAGAGTAAATAACATATACTAATAATAATAAACCTATAAAGGTATTAGAAAGTAAATATACAGGGTGTCCCGTATACAGATGCAAATATTTTGAGGGTAGGTTCAGCCCACCGTGGACTATCATTTAAGCGAAACTTGCAGCGGGGCATTTTGCTTCGTTAAGGAGTTATGGCCAAATCCCTGTTTTTCCCACAGGTCTAGAGGTCACTTGGATCGATGCACTTTTCCAAAGAAATGATAGCCAGTAGGTGAGTTTTGACTTTGTGTATGGATAGTCATGTATATTTCCCTTAAAATGCCGTTGGTTGCATTGAAAAATATTAAAAAATCATGGAGATATTTAATCATAAGTTCAATATTTTTTCGAAATTTTGATTTTTCCCTTTTTCCCTTTCGTAAATTTAGAATACTTCTACAGTTGCAATTCTGCGTATCACTAGTTAAAAAAATACCCTCTGCTATTTTGTTTCAATAAATTCTAAGTTCTTCCAGATGCGTGAAGGAACGGATGAGATACGACTTTTTAAACGGCACCAGAAGGAGAGAAACACATCGTTCAAATTTTGAATCTGGGCGCTATTGCATTTTGAAGAACACTTGATGTCTGAAGCAATCTGTGTGACAATTTTTGTGTCAACTGCAAGTTATAAATGAAAATTTTCTGAATACAAATAGTTCTACTAACCAACTTTATCAAATCAAATAGTTAAATTTACAAAGCTATCGATTTGTTCGGTGGAAGAGAAAGCCCCAAGCTTTAACCCCGCCTCTTGGTTCGCTACATATTTTTTTGTGTCTTTTCATTTCATGTCCTGTTTTGCAGAATGTATCATATAGTTTACCAATAAAGTATTAAATAATAATAATAATTGTAAACTGAAGGTTGGATGTTCGAGTTTTACCCAAGGTTAATTTTTGGCACTTTTTGTTATGTTTTTGATGTCATGATTGTGATAAACACAAAAGGATATTTTCAATTTTACTTCTAAAAATAAAATAAAAATACGTACATCACATTTTTGTTTTTTGCCTTTCTCCTTTTGTATTCTTAGTCCATAATTACACCACTAGTTGTTGCTTTCATTACAGCATCTCTCATTTTCCTTCACGAGGACCCTGTGACCCCGTA
The DNA here is from genome assembly GCA_024516035.1 of Bactericera cockerelli. Taxonomy (NCBI): domain Eukaryota; kingdom Metazoa; phylum Arthropoda; class Insecta; order Hemiptera; family Triozidae; genus Bactericera; species Bactericera cockerelli. Next base: position 29,748,109 of record CM044958.1, read on the forward strand.
ACCACATTCACATAAGAGTTCACACCGACCGACCATTGTGAATGATCAATTTCCTTCTGTTAAACATCCCAGGGCAGTGTATTTATACCTCAAATTACGCGCCAATTGTATCGAAATTCAGCCAAATTTGAATATTCCATCATGATTCAGAGGTTTTTTTCGAGCTTTGTGTGTCTTGCGTTCCATGATCTTTAAACAAATATAAATGAGCTTTCACTATTTTAAAACAAAACATAATAGGGTATTTTTTTAACTAGTGATACGCAGAATTGCAACTGTAGAAATATTCTAAATTTACGAAAGGGAAAAAGGGAAAAATCAAAATTTCGAAAAAATATTGAACTTATGATTAAATATCTCCCTGATTTTTTAATATTTTTCAATGCAACCAACGGTATTTCAAGGGCAATATACATGACTATCCATACACAAAGTCAAAACTCACCTACTGGCTATCATTTCTTTGGAAAAGTGCATCGATCCAAGTGACCTCTAGACCTGTGGGAAAAACAGGGATTTGGCCATAACTCCTTAACGAAGCAAAATGCCCCACTGCAAGTTTCGCTTAAATGATAGTCGACGGTGGGCAGAACCTACCCTCAAAATATTTGCATCTGTATACGGGACACCCTGTATAATTATGAACTTTTACACTTTCCCATCCGTTCACAATTATATACGAGCATGTATGTACAGTACACTTGTACAATGTACATAGATGTAATTGACGGTGAAATAGCTAATTCGCATTTATACAAATATACAGGGTGGGGCAAAAGTCTGGAAACCCCTGAATAACTTTCGAATGGCTTCTTTGGTAAAATTAAAATTTTGTAAGGTAAACCGGGCTAATAAGACCTTCTTTTAGAGTGGGGTCGAGTTTTGTTACCGGCCCCCATGTCGGGGCCAGGGGGGCCAATTTCATATTTTTAAATACGAACCCCCACCTTGCGGTACATTTTTGGAAAGGTCTTTAAATAAGAAATACATTGGTGCAGATTTTATTTTTTTAATATTAACTGTTTGCAAATGGCGTCCAACTTTGTGTATGCAGTAAAGTCTGAAAACCCCTGAATATCTTTTGAAAGGGCTTTCTCAGTAAATTTAAAATTGTACATGGTAAGTTGGGGTAATTAGACCTTTCCAAAAATGTATCGCAAGGTGGGGTTTCGTATTTAAAAAATGAAGTTGGCCTCCCTGGCCCCGACATGGGGGCCGGTAAAAAAAAATTGGTCCCATTCTAATAAAAGGTCTAATTACCAAGGATTACTGTACACAATTTTAAATTTACTGAGAAAGCCCTTTCGAAAGATATTCAGGGGTTTACAGCATACACAATGTTGGACGCCATTTGCAAACAGTTAATATTAAAAAAATAAAATTTGCACCAATGTATTTCTTATTTGAAGACCTTTTCAAAAATGTATCGCAAGGTGGGGGTTCGTATTTAAAAAAATGAAGTTGGCCCCCCTGGCCCCAACATGGGGGCCGATAACAAAAATCTACCCCACTCTAAAAGAAGTTCTTATTAGCCCGGTTTACCGTACAAAATTTTAATTTTACCAAAGAAGCCATTCGAAAGTTATTCAGGGGTTTCCAGACTTTTGCCCCACCCTGTATATCTAAAGCTCCGAACTTGATGGTTGTAGCTCCAACAAGTTATAGTTATGAAAGTAAACAAGTGTGAACATCACACGACTTTCTATTACCTTAAAAAAAATTGAAGTTTTATTAAATTAAAAATGCATAAAATTAACATAATATGCAGACGGTAAAAAGTGAAAAAATGTAAATGTAAGAAATAAAAGATGTTTCATAAAAGTATGTAAGAAAAACAAAAATATTGTTGGGTGGTGGTATTGAACTCCAAACTGAAGCCTTGTGAAAATATCAAACATATCGGAAAGAAAAATATATGTATAAGAATATTATCGACAACTTTTGTAGTTTACGAGATAATTGAATTTTTATTATTTACTAGCGGGTTACACCCGCCGCTTCGCCAACCCGTCAAATACACACAACGCACACGCATCACAACCATACACACACACCACACCCAGACACACCCACACCCACACACATCACACCATACACACATCCACACCCGCACACAAACCACACACACATACACACCCACACAAACACACCCACTCAAACACACACACACACACACACACACACACACACACACACACACACTCACACAAACACAATATGTCATTTAGGTTTGAAGAAAACCTGAATATTTGTCGCCCATCTATTTTCTGTTCTTCCCCGCCGTAGCTCAAGAATGGCTCATCAGAATTTCGCGATCAATATGTCAAATGAAAGCCTAAACCCTTGCCTCAAACTTTCTCGCTCTGAGTTGATAGGTCGTCACTTCAAATTTCGAGAAAAAATGTCAATTAGGTCAAAAAACGTAAATTCTTTACATGTTACCTATCCATTTTTTCAACCTTACCCGGCGTAGCCCAAGAACGGCTCATCAGAAATTCGCTATCGATATGTCAATTGGAAGCTCGAACCCTTGCCTAAAACTTTCTTGCTTTCAGTTGATAGGTCGTCGTGACAAATTTCGATAAAAAATGTCATTTATGTAAAAAAACGTGAATATTTTTTTAACGTGATAAAAAAAATCTTTTTCGAAAACAGGAGAGTCTAATTCGTCCAGAAATGTTATCTCAGCTTAATTTCGAAAACAATACTTTCTATTCCTTTTTACTTTCTAATAGAAAGTAAAAATCAAAGATCTGCGAAAACAGTAAACTGAAATAATTTGGGATAATTGAAAAAGTAAACAACGCAAAAACGAGAAATTCCGAGAGTACCACTACAAAGCTAAAAGTTGTTTCAGCATAGTTTCAAAACGTACTTTGCAAATTTATCAAACAACATTAGCGAAATTAAATGAGCTTTATACAGGTGTCCCGTATACAGATGCAAATATTTTGAGGGTAGGTTGAAGGAAAACATGCATGACTGTCCATACATGAAGTCAAAAATTACTTACTGGCTATCATTTCTTCAAAAACGTGCATCGATCCAAGTGACCTCTAGACCTGTGGGAAAAACAGTGATTTGGTCATAACTCTTTAACGAAGCAAAATGCCCCACTGCAAGTTTCGCTCATATGATAATAGTCCACGGTGGGCGCTGAACCTACCCTCAAAATATTTGCATCTGTATACGGGACACCCTGTATCCTTTAGTAAAATTATTAGGTGATATTATTTTAAAAGCTTATTATAATTTTATTTGGAGGTGCAGTTACATAATTTGTGAATAGGTACACATACCTATGTATAAATAATACAGTAATGTAGGTATAGCTATCGAGAGCACGTAATGTGTTTAAAAATTATTTATTAGTCAAAGTTAAGTATGAATTATTTGTGTTAAAAAGCAAGAGCTACTTTAAAAAAACTGTGGGGAGAACAGCATCACTAAGAGCCTCCAGAACTTTCATAGGAACGTTTTTTTCTTTTTTTAAACAAGAATTGACGGGATGTATTTCCATTTATTACAAAATCATTAAAATGAAAATAAAATAAAACTTACATGCATAATTCATTTTGACAGCAAAGAAATACTTTCGATTTCTAATATTAGAAATTTCTCGGAATATCTACTTTGTCAGCTATATTGTTCCCTGATTTTTGCATTCGATGGAGTGGGTAGAATTTGCCTGTTTGTTCTGTTTTGTCTAAGTTTAAAAGTATTTTTTTTTCCTGGAGTTAAATTGTTTAACATGAAAATTAAGTTGATCAAGTGGTGTGTATGACCATACTTGTTGACATGCACCACTATAATCTAATAAAAGATAGATAGAAGTTGATCAAGTAATTCCTTTATTTTGTAAATGGGGGTGATGACGCCACTGGTTGTTATACAAAATCCAACTAATTATTCCTCACAAGGTGTGTGTGTGTGTGTGTGTGTTTTGTGTGTGTGCTGTGCGTGCGTGCGTGCGTGTGAGTGTGAGTGTGCGTGTGTGTGTGTTCATGTGTGTGTGGGTGGGTGTGTATGTGTGTAAGGTATGATATTGCAGTGCTCTATTTAGACTGTCGATGTCGGCGCAAGGCATGGAGTCCCATTACATCTATCACAACTTATAGGTTCGTCCCTGAACTGTCCCTGAGGAGAAATCTCATTCATAACCCCGCCCTCTTTCTCAGCTGTCCAGGACCGTAATAAATCCCTCACTTTCCTGCAGCACTGCCCTATACCCTGGCGGAATTTACTGTGTACTACACAAGTTCAACTTATATGTACATTATATCGTGTTACGAAGAGAGACAAGAGAAAGAGAGGAGAGGGAGAGAGAAAGAGAGAGAGAGAGGAAGTGAAGGAGGGAGGAGGGAGGGACGAGGTTATCTTGTGGGATTCCAGTATCTCACAATAGGACATAGAATCCAAAAGAAAATTCGAGGAATTATTAAAACCTCAATAAGTCAATAATGGTTTATTTAATGCTTTGATATCAATTTTAATGTAAAAATAATTATTGATGTCCTTTTCAGTGGCGTATCCAGGGGGGAGTTTTGGGGTCAATTCTTGCAAATTCCAAAATCTTCAGTCTCTATAAATTCTATGTTGCAAAATCCAAAATCTTCAGTTTATAAAAATTTCGTGGAATATTCAAAATCTTCAGTCTCTAAAAATTCTTCGTTGAAAAATCAAAAATTCTTCAGTCTCTAAAAATTCTTCGTTTCAAAATCCAAAATCTTCAGTTTATAAGAATTCTTCGTTGCAATATCCAAAATCTTCAGTTCATAAAAAATTCTACGTTGCAAAATCCAAAATCTTCAGTTTATAAAAATTCTTCGTGAAATCTATTACGAGAGGAGACAATTTTGGTAACTTTAGACTGACTTGTACATTACTCAGAACTGGCTGCTGCTAACCATAGATGGCAGTTTAACTACATGGCCATAATGATCCTTGAAACTCTAACAGAATCTTCAAAACCTTCAGTCTTTATAAATTCTTCGTTGCAAAATCCAAAATCTTCAGTCTCTAAAAATTCTTCGTTGCAAAATCAAAAATCTTCAGTCTCTAAAAATTCTTCGTTGTAAAATCTCCAGTTTATAAAAATTCTACGTTCCAAAAAACAAAATCTTCAGTCTCTAAAAATTATTCGTTCCAAAATCCAAAATATTCAGTCTCAAAATACTTCGTTGCAAAATCCAAAATCTTCAGTTTATAAAAATCTACGTTTCAAAATACAAAATCTTCAGTCTCTATAAATTTTTTGTTGCAAAAGCCAAAATCTTCAGTAAAAAAATTCTACGTCAAATTCGAGAGTATCTACTACCAAATTCGACAGTGTTCAACATCAAAAGTCCTGCGTCCAAATCAAAATTCCCAAGTCTATCTACTACCAAATTCGAAAGTGCTCAACATCAAAATTCGTGCGTCCATATCAAAATTCCTGAGTGTATCTACTGCCAAATTTGAGAGTGTTCAACATCAAAATTCCTGCGTCAATATAAAAATTCCTGAGTGTATCTACTACCAAATGCGACAGTGCTCAACATCAAAATTCCGACGTTCATATCAAAATTCCCGAGTGTCAAAATTAAAGGTTATTTCAGATAAACTAAAAAGTTATTTCAGATAAACTAAAAATATATATTTAATGGAGACTTTTTCAACATCTTTTTACCAACTAGCAAGAAGTACCATCAACGGAAAATGTATCGCTTGGTCATCAGGACCCGTAAGCAGTCACGTAAGCAGGATATGCTGGAAAAAAATATTAATGTTAATAAAACAAGTAGCAGAGGAGGAGAAAACAAAGGTTATAGAGGAAATAAAGGAGAAACAAAGGTTATAAAGGGGAGGGGAAGGAGATGAAGCTAAAGATGAACAAGAGAAAAGAAGAAAGAAAATCACAAGAGAATTATAACACGAGAAATTGCTGGAGTAACAAACTCCATAACATGCAAGATGCTAGCTGAACTTTTCCCTTAATGAATTCATTGAACATGTTGAATTTAATTATCTTAGTTTACAGGAATAATTATTATTTTATGCTGTTATTATTTTACTACAGTCATCATTATTTTAGGACGACTATAATGGAAACAAATAAACTTTAACAAAACTTGGTAACTTTGGGAAAACAAAATCTATTTTTATGTCTCCGCACGAATAGTCGTACATGAACCTGTTTGCTAAAAGTTTACGGTGGGATAAAATAGCGAATCAGAATATTTTCAAAGAAACTTTGTTGTACAAAATAAGACATGGCTCGCACATTTCACGTTTGAATCCATATAGATGTAAGGAACTTTCCAAGGAACTAACAATGGTATCAAACACAAATTTGGTACAAAATTAGTAAATGGAAATTAAATTCATAAATTGCAGCTCTGAAGAAACACAGAACCTACAGTGGATTGGAAGACAATGGATACATTTTCATTCCCTTTGCTGTAGAGACCATGGGTTCGTTGAGAGTTGGAGCAAAAAGCTTGGTGAACGTGTTGGGGTCAAGACTAGTTGAAAAATCAGATGATGTTTTTTTTTTTTTTTTTTTTTTTTTTTTTTTTTCTTGTGAGAGGAGGCAAAATCTTCTATGTTTCAAGACGAAGTGCGGGGTTCCAGTGCTGGAAACAGTGCACCATACCCGCTAAAACCCTCCTCTCCATCACCACAAACATACCCGGAACCACCCAGAGCACGAATTTTTCCTTATTAATTTGAGTTTGTGACCACATAATAATAAAACCACATTATGATATGAGCATTAACCTCGTCTGGTGGTTAATACCTTCCACTAAAGAGTATTATTATTATGTGCTCAAAGTCTCAGGCAAATTAATAAAAATAAAAACACAATTATTCGAGAAAAAAAAAACACGAAATAAGATCTCCCGTGTTGCTAATGCAATTAAAATAATCAAAGTTCCTCTTACAATCTTTGACATCTTGCCAAGTAGTAAAATAACGACTAATTAGTAAGCTGTGAATGATTCAAACAAAAAATCATTTGGCAGTCAAAGATTCCTTTTAATTACCTGTTTTTCAGTCGACTAAACGGTAGCTGTGCACTTTATATCTTAACTGAAGCTAGAGAGAGATAACTTAATTTAAACCTTTGGAAAATAAGCTGAAACTCGAGTTCCGTCACAAGGAAAATATGCTTATTTGTTTTCATCCTATTCGTTGAAATTCGATTGAACTAGGCAGTCAATATGAACCTCTGCTAGTAGAACAACAGCGCCAACTAGGGAGCCAATATGAACCGTGCACTGGTAGTCAAGTGGTTAAGATGCTAGTCTAGTAATCAAGGCAGCTTAGGAATCCGTTGGTTCGAATACCAAGAATGCATGAATTTTTCCTCATTAATTTGAGTGTATGACCACATAATAAGACTCTGAGGGTTACGTGGTAGAAAATGCTGTAAGCATTAACCTCGCCTGGTGGTTACCTTCCCACTAAAGAGTATTATTATTGTTATTATTATGAACCATAGCAAGTTCTACGCTACCTAGTAGGATAGGAAAATATAAAAATCACATTTTGATATTAAAGTTGTCATATTTGTGTTAATCACTTTCGTGATGTCACACATTTACTCAAACTCGCTCTACTAAATCTATGCTGAAACCGGGACTTAAACCACCGACGTCCAGGTTACAAGTCCGCCGCCTTATCAATCAAGCTACTGAGGCCGGTCCCATTTTTATATTCCAAATGATAAGGGCAGTTTTCACCACGGAAGTGTAGGTAGTTTAGTGCCTCCACATAGAAGGAGGCCTCTCATGAATAATTATTTCCCCAGGTCGGGATACGAGTGCTCACTCACTCCGGTGATGTGTTGACAGTGGCATCATCAACTGAAATTTACGTTTTAATGAACAACATAAATTACACTACTCTACTTTTCTCTCGTATTTCTATTCATGACGTTCGCGATACAGTTGAGTATACAGGATCGCAAGCATGCGATACAGTTGAGTATACAGGATTAAGCATGCGATACAGTTGAGTATACAGGATCAAGCATGCGATACAGTTGAGTATACAGGATCAAGCATGCGATACAGTTGAGTATACAGGATCAAGCATGCGATAAAGTTCAGTATACAGGATCAAGTGGAATCTGCAGATTCAGCAAAAAAAGCAACAACAAAAAAATGTTCCTCCAAAGAGGGGAAATATCTTTAATAGAGGGGAAACAATTTACGACTGTACTCGAATGCCGGCCGGAGGCATGGCCTTATATATATTTTACCACCCCCTACTCTACACACTGAGGCATTGCCGTACTTCGTTTTCGGCCTGAATTCAGCGCCAGCCTTGTTTTTTCATAGATCTTACATGATGTCGCGTTGTCGGCAACGCTGCCCTATACTATGATATTTCTTAAATTGCATACATATATTTGCAAATTATGTTAGGTTATAAATAGCTACATATACCTATATTGGTGTAACATCACACAAACACAGCCTTATTAGAAAGTTGGGGACTTGTGCGCTTAGACCCGTATGAGCGCTGCTAAGGTGGACACTGTTAATAGAGTACATATCTGAATCCAGTTATGTGATTGGCTGTTACCATGGTGATAACAACAGTATTGTTTTATTTATTTTTTACACAAACTTACGGGGTTCAGCCCATTTTTGTTACAGTTGTTACAGTCTCCGCTTTAGCGTCCTTCATTCGGCCTTTTGGCCTTAGGGCCGAATTATGAAACAGGATTAAATATCTAGGATTTGTTAATCCAAGCCACCATCAGTTAACAGCTGATATAAATGCGGTGTGATTGGTTAAAATTCCCACTAGAGGGCAAGTCAGGCCAAAACTGGCTTAGATTAAACAAATCCTGTTTCATAATTCGGACCTTGGTCTCCTCCTCCTCAACCTCCAGGATTGAAATACACTTAAGGTGTATACGTATGTATGTTTGTATATTTACACGACTACACCCTGTATATTTTGTATATTGAACTAATGTTTGCATATTTACACGACTTTTACACCCTGTATAATTTGTATACTGTTGAACTAATGTTTGCATATTTACACAACTTCACCCTGTATAATTCGTAAACTGTTGAACTAATGTGTGCACATTTACACGACTACACCCTGTATAATTTGTAAACTATTGAACTACGTATGTTTATTTCACCCTGTATACATAGTATAATTTAACGCTTTAATTATTGTACTCATAATTATGTCAAAGGCTGCTAAGGAAACTCGGGGGGCGGGGGGGGGGGTTGTGTTTATAAAAACACGAGAGAGAGAGAGAGAGAGAGAGGAGATCATAAGAGAGAGAGAGAGAAATAGAGAGAGGAGAGAGAGAGAGAGAGAGAGAGAGAGAGAGAGAGAGGAGAAAGGAGGGAGGAAAAAAAGGCCAAATGGCATGGTGAAAAAAGGAAATGAGTGAGCTGATAAACGAGGGAGAGTAGGTGATAATGTGAAGAGGGGAGAGAGGGAGGGAGAGAGAGAGAGAGATGAAAATAAAGAGAAAGAGACAGAATGAGGGAAAGAGAGAGAGAGAGATGAATATAAAGAGAAAAAGACAGAATGAGGGAGAGAGAGAGAGATAGAAAGAGAGAGAGAGATAGAAAGAGAGAGGGAAGAATGGGAGGTGAATGTAAACAGAAATAGCTAGGGAGAAAAAAAATTAATGAGAAAAAAATCAGCTAGTTTAGAATTGAATGTGGAGGGATGAGAAAGCGAGGTTAACAAAAACAGAATGGTGGACGCCAAGAGAGAGAGAGAGAGAGAGAAAGAGAGAGAGAAAGAGAGAGAGAAGGAGAGAGAGAGAGAGAGAAAGAAAGAGCGGGAAAGAAGTATGCATGAAGGGAAGGTATTTGGAATAAAAAATAAAAATGCAAATCACAGGAGTAAATACTGAGACTGAAAATGTGAATTAGGTAACAAAATATCCTCTTTTGGAGAGGAATAAGGAGATAGGGAGAGAGAAAGAGAGAGAGAGAGAGAGACAGAGAGAATAGGAGAGAAACAGGACTTTCTAGTGAGATGGTAAAAAAAATTGCATTCTCTCTTAGGGAGGGAGAAGTAGGGTTAGAGAGAGAAGAAAAGAGAACCAGAGAGAGGGAGAGAAGAAAAGAGAACGATAGATAGGGAGAGGAGAATGTACTGGTTCTCGTAGGTTCGCCGAAGTTAAGCAACGTCCTGCGAGGTAAAGACTCTGTTGAACCCACTTTTAAAGATCTTTTAAAACGGTGTGAAGACGGTTCTGGTTAAACTAGTAGGGATATCAAAATGTCTACAGGAAATGATTGCCAACAGAGTGGGTATTGGAAAATAAAATATTAATGATATGAAATTTTGTGAAATATCATTTCTAACTAACTCAGCACATGCTATTTTGATTTATATTATTTCCTGGTAATTCGGATTAATCTTAAGTGGGATGAGGGTTGAATTTGTTACGAGAATTCAAGGGTCATATCCAGGGTGCTTTTACAGGGTAGAAAATTATTACATAAAACTTTTGCTCTCTTGATAGTTACCAGGCGCGGCCGGTACTAAGGAGACAGTGAGATGAGAGAGAGGGAGAAAGAGAGGGAGAAAGAGAGGGAGAGAGAGAGAGAGAGAGAAAGAAAAAAAGAGGGGGAGAGAGGGAGAAAGAGAGGGAGAGAGAAAGAAAGAGGGAGAGAGAGAGAGAGAGAAGGAGAGAGGGAGAGAGAGATGGAGAGGGAGAGAGAGAGAGAGCGAGGGAAAGACAAAGAAAGTGTGTCAGAGAGAGACACAAACAAATATATGTCGAAAAAAAGGAGACTTATTGCTCGTAAAGTATGAAAGGACACGGAGATTATATATTACGCAGAAAGGAAAAAGAATATGGAGAAAGGATATACCAAGGACTAGGGGGATATTTCAATGTGAGGTAAAAATAAGGGAGTTCCTTCCTAAAGGTAAAAGAAAGTGGGAGCTTCCTCCCTAGGTTGTTGTAAGTTGTAAGGACATGGTCCCCTGAGAATATAGGTGGGATGGAGAGAGAACGAAAGAGAGATAAGAAAAAGATGTTCAGGGATATGTAGAATATATTGAAGAATAAACTGGTGTGACACCACATGACTTTCCGCGAAAAAAAGTCAAAATCCGCCACTGGCAACTCAACGGTAACATGTACCTAAAAATAAATGTCAAATTCGTAATCAGCACCTCAAAATCATTGAATTTGATATGTCACAACTTCCATCTATGGTGAATAATAAAAAAAGTTAGTCCAAGTGGGTCCCCCCCAAAATACCGGTAAATTGGGGTCGGGTTCCAAAATGTTCAAGATATCAAAAAATGATCAATATAGATTCCTCTTATTTTTTTATTACAAGAAAGATTTGTTTCCATTAAAATTTCATATCTCTTTTCGTTCAGCCAGAACCGCCAAACGCCGCCAATTGGCGGTACCGATTTTTTCGAAAAGTTTCGTGCTGCGTTCTCTTTATATTTGTGACCCCTCTACAGATTTTCACGTCTCCAGCTCATGCCGTTCTTGAGATATTTTGTTTGCAGACCGACAGACACACGAACCAACAATGGCTGGATTTTTAGATTCAAGCTCTAGCGACCCTAAAACGTGTTTTGGCATTGAAAACTGATTATCGAAAATTGTGGGTGATCCCATTACTTTTCCTTCTTTCTATAGGATGAGGAAAGTAAAAGAGAAAGGGAAGGAGACAGAGAGACAGACGTAGAAAGGACATATTATATATGGCAAGGGTGGAAGACATCTTAATGTGGGGGAAGAGAGTGTTGTAAGGAGAAAGACAGAGGAAGAAAATTAAATAACTTAAGGACGAATATATTTTAAACGAAGGAAAACGAAAAAAGACTACCCCCTTGCCGAGGTCCCCCTGTGCCAAATTCAATCTTCTTCTTTTCAGGGCGACCCGAAAAAGTGAGAAGAGAAGAGAACGAAGTTTTGAGAAAATGTGTAACTTTTATTCGTGCTGAGTAAGTGAGAGATTTGGGGCGATGAAGTAATGCTACCAGAGGCGTAGTAGTGGTTAATTCTTTTTTTTTTACAGAAATTGCAAAGGGCGGGAATATTACCTGAGGCAATCTCTACCATCAAACGTAGTGGATGGAAAGAATGACGTACATCAATACGAGTATATAATAATCATAAGTGGAAGGTAACCACCAGGGAATTTTAATGAGATTTATAAAAATCTATTATAAATTACAGGAAGGTTCAGATTATTTCAAATAAAATGTAACTTAACAAGAAATTTATAGCAGATTTCTTTTTTTAAATACAAAGATATTCTCAACTTATTATAACTTAAAACTTTGTATAAGTTTGTATAATCTGTCTAGCACTTCATATTTCTATCTTTCTTTCTTCCTCAAATAAATTGTTATGCTTTTTTGTGTTTTTTTCTTCTTTCTCTCTTTTTTTTAAATTTAATTGTTATGTGATTATAAGTAACAAGCGGGCTGTCGCCCGCTTTGCGGGCCGAGGCATGGCCCGCTAGAAGCAAAAAATCCCTTTTCGCCAATGGCAGGTGTTGTAGTGGGAATTTCGAAAAATCCTTATTGCACAACTAGACTATAAGACAAAGCTACCTTAATTTCAGATTCCTAGGACATAACAGTTCGGAGAAACAGTGATGAGTCAGTCAGTCAGTGAAGTGAAACTGTCTTTTATAAGTATAGATTGGATGTTGATCAAGCCATTGTAAGGTCAACATCTATTTTATTATTACAATAAAAATAAACACTCGTACATTGAATAACAATAACAAACCTAGTAAATTCGAATAATCATACGCTCATTTTTTCCCTTCATTAATAAATATCTAATCGTTTCTTTAACTTTTTTTTATCACGGGTCATACTTAATAATATGTCAAGACCATTTGTCAGATAAAATAAAATAAATTTTGAAGAAAAACTTATCTTCGGCAGGACAGTATTGAGTACCTAGTACTTTGAGTGAAGAGTTACTATCCCATTCTACCTTTGACATGAGTCTCTGCTCTTCAGGGACACTTTGCAATAACCACCTAGCCCTCAGAGTCTCTTTATTACGTGGTCAGAAACTCAAATTAGTGAGGGAAATTGCAAGCATTGGATCAGATCCAATCTACGGATCACGGATCCATGGACTGGATGGTTCAGCCATAACAACAACAATGCTTGGTAGATCGCCTGAAGTAATACCACACGGCGGTCCCAGGCCAAGATATAATAGAAACACAACCAAGAAGAGGTTTTTAGACGGTAAAAAAAAAACCTTCTCGCCGGCTTACAGGCAATTACCTACGCTGGTGTTTGATCAGTTTTCTTTTTAGATCAGTTCTCTAATATTGGAATAACATTAGAGAGAGAACTGGATACTTATCTGATCCGCTTTATTGAAATTAACAATGCTTATTAACATACACCGACCTCAGTAGCTTGATCGATAAGGCGGCGGGCTTGTAACTTGGAGGTCGGTGGTTCAAGACCCGGTTTCAGCGTAGATTTAGTAAAGCGAGTTTGAGTAAGTAGTTGTGATATCACGAAAGTGGTGATTAACACAAAAAAAAAACATTTTTTTAAAAAACATAATAAGCCAGCGTCGATGGCATGTTGAATACACCGGTTCCCTTCAGAACACCGAAGTTAAGCGACATCCAGCGAGGTTAAGACTTGGATGGGTGACCATTCAAATTCTAATTCTCGTGACGCTGGCTTTTCCCGGCCCCACTCAGGCTGGGTGAGGTCAATGTGAGTAGCAGGTTTGTGAGTTTCCTGCGAATGGAGGGTAAAACCCCCGTCTTTTTTTTTTTTTTTTTTTTTTTTTTTTAATAAAAAAAATGTTTTTTTTTTAAATATAATACCTACATATTATGTATGTATAACCTACAGTACCTGAGTACTTACACCCACTGTCTTCTTCATGATCGAGCTACAAATTTGACTGAGAACTATAATTTTGGAATAATATTCAACACAAAAGTGTATTTATTAGGTGAAATTCATCCCCCCACTAGTTCCATCAAAGATAACGTTCTTATCCCTCCGGAATATATTTCATAATGCCAGGTTTATAACTTTTTTATAACAAGATATAAATTCAGCCTGAATACGAGTACGTACATACATATCTTGAGGCTACCCATATCTTCCACAAAAATGTTATTACTTTTGAACAAGTCTACCATAAAAAACATTTCTATTTTTAAAAAATATGAAAAGTTTTCAAGCGTAAAAAATTCTGCGCTAAGGCTGTACTGAACAAATTCTACCTAGACAAAACAAAGAACTATTTGCGTTTTATGGTGTTAATTTGGTCTGCTGACTTACAAAAGCGTGAAAACAAGGTCCTTTGTTGTTCTTGTAGCCAGCTTGGCTACAGCTGGTTACAACAACAGGAAGGACCCGGGTTCGAACCCCGGCGCCGACAAAAATTTGTATTCATAATTTGGTTACAGTGCTTTGTAAGGGATACCTTCCGGTGCGCTCGTGTTGACCCAGCACCTATAAATGGAAAGTATTGTGTCACTTCTCGCCCATCAGTGGGGAGGCATACTACGGGATGGGCAGGCTACAACACAGACCACAAGCGTCTACAGAAGCTCCTGTTTCATGGCTACGAAATAAAAAAAGGCTGTGAAACACTCATCTTTGCAAAAAAAAAAAAAAAAAAAAAAAAAAAAAAAACCAACAACAACAACGGTTTACACAGATGGTGTAAGTACTGTGAGTGAAGAGTAAAGGTCCGTGTCCATACCTTCAGAGGTGAGAGGATACACAGGGGTTTCGTCGCCTCCAGAATACGCAATTTAGAGGAAGTAAAACTTCTTCCTTTAGTTATCTGCCACTGTTTCACAAGAACTTTGAGGCCAAGAAGAACTGTGATCTTCTTTCAAAATGTATTTATGTTTCTCCTCCAGGGATTTTTCGGGATGAAAATTTCAAATTTTCTTCAAAAATCACGTTCCTTCGGTTCGTATCTTATTAAATGCAAACGAATATACGAACTCGTATCTTATTCTATTATATTTATTTTATTTTATTATTATTTATTGGGCTTAAGGTTTATGGCTTATAGCCCACGAGTGGGCATAGTCAATCGTATAATTTTACAAACATGATACATTATAAACATAAAAGGAAGTTAGAAAAAAATAAAGGAAAAATGACAATGATAACAATATGCATATACAGTATTGTGTCACTTCTCGCCCATCAGAAGGGAGGCATACTACGGGATGGGCAAGCTACAACACAGACCACAAGCGTCTACAGTAGCTTCTGTATTGGAAGGTACTATCAAATAATAGAATTTCTCATATTTTGACCATACTTTTGGTACTTTAATCAATTTCCTACAAGGGAAGATAATCTCTTGATAAAAAAAGCCAGGCCAGCATCGATGGCGCGTTGAATGCACCGGTTTTCGTAGCACCACCGTTGGATGGCATGGCAGAGATTGCCATAGGCAATAATCACGCCCTTTTTACATTTATTGTAATTTCTTACTTTTATGTCAAATAAAGAGTCTTATTATTATTATTATTATCACCGAAGTTAAGCAATGTCCAGCGAGGTGAAGACTTCGTGATGTTGACATTCCCACCCAACCCAAACTGGGTTAGGTTAATGTGGGTAGGAGATTTGTGAGTTTACTGCGAATGGAGGGTAACACCCCCGTCGTGATATGCTGAGAATGTTGTTGAAAGCGATGTTAAACACAAAATAGAAGTCTGGATATATTAGGAAAATGCCCCGTCCCTTGATTTCTCTTAAAAAATAAACAAAATATATTTTGTTTACTTTTTTCCTGTTTATGTTAATTTTTTTTTAATTTTTACCATAATTTGTTCGTATATAGTATGTTCTTCCAATAAAGAGTTTCATAATAATAATAATAATAAATCTAAGTTCGACTGCATTTTCTCTCATTTAGGGATGCAAGAAACTCACCGAACGCCACTGCCCAGCACTCCCTCTTCTTCTCCCCCTCCGCTGTTTCCATGACCGCCACTGGTTTGTCCTTCTGCCGCGGATCCCACACCTTCACCGAGCCTGGAACACACAAGGGCTTTCTATTAGGGATGAAGGCCGATTTGAACCATTGCATTCGTTGTATTGGGAGAGAGCGTCGAAACGCCGCGCCGGCGCCGAATTTACTTTGAATACACCAACAACGTCCAGCAAGGCTAGGACTTGAGAGACCATTCAAATACGAACCCTCGTGATGCTGGTTATTCCCGCGCCCACTCAGGTTGGGTGAGGTTAATTGGATGAGCTAGTTTCTCAGATACCTGATTTCAAGCAAATGTTTCGTGTATGAAAAGGTGCATCAGGAAATAATTTTCCATATCAAATTTGAAGTCTCTAGCTCTTACCGTTCTCGAGATATCGTGTTCCCACACAGACCAATGGCCGAAAACAACATTTGTGGTATCCTGAGGCATTCATTCGTCCAGGAATGTGAAAAACTGGGTTGGTCAAATTTTCGACGAATCCCAGACAGCACAGTCAACTGGATGTATACCATACTGTTAGGTGGAAAAAGTCTACTTGCCCACCTGGAAATCAGCTGGAGATTTCCACCTTCCACCTGGAAATCAACTGGAAATGAACTGGAAAGTAACCCAACTTTTAACTGGAAGTCAGTTGCCCAAAGTCAACTGGATTTGTTCCACTTATTTCCAGCTACTTGTAGCGCTCTCTAGTAACTCACTACCACAATGTTGACATACCTATTTACCTATACTGTACATTATACTACATAATAATCAAATGCTACGCTCTTGGTTTTGAGGTCGTGGGTTCGAATCCCATTATATGCATTTTTTTTTTTTTTTTTCAAAAAATAATAATAATAGTAATAAAAATACTAGAAACAAATGTATATTAGGCATAAATTCAATTTCAGTTATTTAATTTAGAGGCCATACATTCAAATCTCATGAAGAATATTTTTTTTGTAAAAAAATAAAGTAATAAATTTTAAATAGGTTTTTTTAACACATACACACACACAAATTTGGGTATAATTTTTTTTTATAGAAATTTGGAAAGAAAAAGAAAATAACTTATCTGTTTTAAACAACACAATTCAAATAAGACTCTTTAACATGATTATATTTTACAATAAGAGTGTTTATTATCAATAATAAGGAAAGTAAAAAAATTGTCACAAAAGTGTAAAATGCACTATCAAATTTCCACCATGTCACAAGACCTTGTACCAATGTATCACAAGTATTTCCTAAGTAGGTATAATCTCTATATATAATACTCAAAGTTGTGCATGTCTGGCTGACTATGTCCTCTTGGGGTTACAATACCAAATGGTACTCTCACTGAGAGTTCACCCCCCCTAAGCCACCTTCAACATACTAGAAAATTATCAAAATTAAAATATGTAATACAATTTTCAAGTGCACTGGTAATCAAGTGGTTAACGTGCTAGTCAGATAATCAACCTAGCGTAGGGTTCCGTTGTTTCAAAATTTTCCTCATTATGGTTGTGACCACATAATAATAAGACTCTGAGGGTTAGGTGGTAGAAAATACTTTGAGCATAACCTTTAACCTGACCTGGTGGTTACCTTCCAATTAAAAATGTTATTATTATTTTCATTAGGACACCGGCCATGAGAAAAAACCTTAATGGTGACAAAATGCCAGGTTTTAGCTAGTATAGAAATAAAATAATGATATCCAATTATAAAATATGCTCATACCATGTACATAATCACAATAAAATAATAATACTATGTAAATGAAAATATATTCCTTTAGTGAAACCAAAAATAACAAAGAAATAAACTAATAGCCACCAGTTTAGCAATGTCTAACGTGGTGGAACATGGATTAGTGAATGTTATTATGTATTTGTAATCCTTCATGACAATTTACATACTTCTGTGGCAAATTAGAATTGCTGGGTTGTTTGCTTTGAGAATTATTACCAAAAAAGCATTGTTATACTTAAATTAAAACAAAATTGACTTAATTGTTAAGACTAGTGAAATTATAAAACACAATAGTGTGGAACACTTTTTTTTTAATAGATATAAAATGAACACAAAATTTGAGGGGATTCATAGTAATAAGGTGGTTTAGAAAGCTGAATAGTTAATATTATTATTAGAGACAGTGCACAGAAGATTGGCTAATTAATTTTGAGTCAAATAATCAGGAAGCATGTAAAAAAGTATACACTACATCATCTTTTTAGTGTGGCAGAAGCACGTACGAGTGAAAAATTCATTTTATAATAATATATTATGTATTGCATATCTAAATAAAATCCACAGAATGAAAATTTTCATTATCTAGCACCATACATCAGATAATTCACCTGTTTCCTTGATTGACCCAGGACCTTTTTTAAGGTGCAATTCCAAGTGAATTGATGGTGTTAAACTGTCCAGTGTCCAGGAACAGTAGAGTGCAGAAAGTTCATTATTGTCCAAGTGCATGGAGTATTGTCCAATGAAGAATGTTATCCATTATTAACTGTTTGTTGTGCTTTCCTTTTCTTCTGTCACGATTTAGAATTTTAGACAAACCAAAGAACTCCTTCTGTGACATCTCAAAATCAAATATGGAGTTCAGTAAGAATTAACACTTTCTCGAAATCAAATTTGAAGTTCAGTAAGAATTAACACTTGCAGTAGCTATAAAAATGTTCAAAAACTAATTGAAATAGGTACCAATTATAAAATGAATTAAAACAACTCACAATAATCGAGAATCACAAAACCGAAATTTTTCTAAAAAATTATTCAAAGATTAAAGATGGCGAATTCAACAAGAACACTCTCGGTAAAGTTCGTGTGAAACACGAATCTATCCGAGAACGCGTTTTAACTGAACTGGAAAAATGTGGTCTGACTGGTCAACTGACTAAATTCTAGTTATGTCCTAGCTGGAGAGAGTCGTTATATTTCCAGCTGACTGCCCAGGTGACTGAGTCTAGATGGATTTTTGTTGGAAATATCCAGGTGGCTGGTCAACTGATTTAATCCATGATGGAAAAATCCAGCTGTCGGGACAGTTGGAGGTCCAGTTGACTTTATACACCTGGATATTTCCACCTTAAATCCAGACTGGAAGTCAACTTCCGTGCTGTCTGGGATACAATACTTTCCTTATTATAGGATAAGGAAAGTAAAAATTCACATAAGTAGGCACAGGTACTTCTGTTGAACAACTATTCCCACACCGTGAATAAATTTGCAACCCGTATAGCTAGCAGTGCGGAGCTATGAAAATATCCCCGGACCTCTGCGAATAATAGCAAAAATATGATTAAAAGTTAATTAAACAAAAAAAAATTGGAGATTAGAAAAGTTTTATGATGTTTTCGTTACATCTCTCGAGAATGCAAATTAATTTAGCACACTCGCGTCTTCTTCTTTTTCATCCTTTTCTATCTTTTGCTCCTAATTTTCTACCTTTCTCCTACAAATAGTAGGAGAAAGGTAGACCTTTTCTCACTTTCTCTCTCATTCTCCTACCTTTTCTTCCATTCTATTTCACTCTCTCTTTCTCCTATTTTCTCTCTCATTCTCCTACTTTTCTCCAATTTCTCTTTCACTCTCCCTTTCTCCTACTTTTTCTCACTTTCCTCTCTCATTCTCCTACGATTTCTTCCTTTCTCTCTTTTTTCCCCTTTACTCTTTCTCCCTTCCCATCTACTCTTTCTCTCCGTTCTTTTCAATCTTCTACTCACCTCCCTCCCTCCCTCTCTCTCTCTCTTTCTCTCTCTCTCTCTTTCCTCTCTCTCTCTCTCTCTCTCTCTCCTCTCTCTCTTTCTCTCTCTCTCTCTCTCTCTCTCTCTCTTCTCTCTCCTCTTTCTCTCTCTCTTCTCTTTCTCTGTCTCCTCTCTTTCTTCTCTCTCTCTCTTCTCTCTCTTCTTCTCTCTCTCTTCTCTCCTCTCTCCTCTTTCTCTCTCCTCTCTTTCTCTCTCTCTCTTCTCTCTCTTCTCTTCTCTCTCTCTCTTTCTCTCCTCTCTCTCTCTCTCTCTCTCTTCTCTTCTCTCTCTCCTTTCTCTCTCTCTTCTTCTTCTCTTCTCTCTTTCTCTTTCTCTTTCTCTTTCCTCTTTCCCTCTTCTCTTTCCTCTTTCTCTTTCTCTTTCTCTTTCTCTTTCTCTCTCTCTCTTTCTCTCTCTCTCTTTCTCTCTCTCTTTCTCTCTCTCTCTCTTTCTCTCTCTCTCTCCTTACGCTGTAATGGCAGAACACGCAAAATGCTAGATTTGCTTCCCTCGGATAAACCTTATTATGGAGATATTCTAAGAGTTTCTACGAAAGTGAAGCTAGTTTGGGTGGGATGACTTTGTATTTTCTACCTTTCTCCTACAAATAGTAGGAGAAAGGTAGACCTTTTCTCACTTTCTCTCTCATTCTCCTACCTTTTCTTCCATTCTATTTCACTCTCTCTTTTCTCCTATTTTCTCTCTCATTCTCCTACTTTTTCTCAATTTCTCTTTCACTCTCCCTTTCTCCTACTTTTTCTCACTTTCTCTCTCATTCTCCTACGATTTCTTCCTTTCTCTCTTTTTTCCCCTTTACTCTTTCTCCCTTCCCATCTACTCTTTCTCTCCGTTCTTTTCAATCTTCTACTACTCCCTCCCTCCCTCCCTCTCTCTCTCTCTTTCTCTCTCTCTCTTCTCTCTCTCTCTCTCTCTCTATTTCTCTCTCTTTCTCTCTCTCTCTTTCTCTCTCTCCTCTCTCTCTCTCTCCTCTTTCTCTCTCTCTCTCTCTCTTCTCTTCTCTCTCTCTTTCTCTATCTCTCTCTTTCTCTATCTCTCTTCTTTCTCTCTCTCTCTTTCTCCTCTCCTCTTTCTCTCTCTCTCTTCTCTCTCTCTCTCTTTCTCTCTCTCTCTCTCTCTCTCTCTCTCTCTCTCTCTTCTCTCTCCTCTTCTCTCTCTCTCTTCTCTCTCTCTCTCTCTCTCTCTCTCTCTCTCTCTCTTTCTCTCTCTCTCTCTTCTCTCTTCCTCTCTCTCTCTCTCTTCTCTCTCTCTCTCTTCTCTCTTCTCTTCTCTTCTCTTTCTCTCTTTCTCTTTCTCTTTCTCTTTCTCTCTCCTCTTTCTCCTCTCTTCTCTCTTTCTCTCTCTCTCTCCTCTTCTCTCTTCTCTCTCTCTCTCTCTCTCTCTCTCTTCTCCTCTCTCTCTTCTCTCTCTCCTTTCTCTCTCTCTTCTCTCTCTCTCTTTTTCTCTCTCTCTCTCCTTACGCTGTAATGGCAGAACACGCAAAATGCTAGATTTGCTTCCCTCGGATAAACCTTATTATGGAGATATTCTAAGAGTTTCTACGAAAGTGAAGCTAGTTTGGGTGGGATGACTTTGTATATGATGATGGACGGAAGTATCGTATGATGGAGGAGGGTATTACGAAAGTGAAGCTTATTTCAGAGTTTGGTTGGGATGATACGAGTTATTGGTACAGAGGAGGGGGTGAGGCAGATTTGGCTGAAATCGGTGGGATGATGTATATTGGATAATTGTGATGATGCAATTGAGGAGGGTTTTTTTGCAGATGAGGGAGGTTGGGAGGTTTGTCAAAAGTGAATCTTGTTTGGATTTGGGTGGGGTGACAGTGGATATATGATGTGATACTAAGAAGACGTGTATTGAAAAAAGATCAAAGTCCCTTAAGGACTTTCCACCACTTCCTGTATCGTTGTAATCCCAATTTGAATTTTGGTGCTATGACTTGGAATTGTTTTTTTTTTTTTTTTAAGTCTGTACGCACGCAGTAGTTTACTGCCTTTACGTGTACAGCTTGTTTAATTACATACAAACCTATATGTAACAAAACAAATTTATTCGTACATTACTAGGTACAATTTTCTAATAGAAGAGTGCATTGTTCTCTAAATTTGTCTTTTGTATCACTTAATTCAAGTTGTAATGAATATGTATTGTACAGTTTTAGGGCTGATAATAGTGGTGATTCCATAATTATGGACTTGATTTGTAATGGGTATGATACTCGTAAAATAATCATTATCAGCATTGTTTTGCGATTCATTTATTCTATTTCTTAGTCTTAAATTGGGGACTTTGATATTTATTTTTTGAATGAGGTTTCTTGTTGGCATTGGGGCAAGTTTGAATGGAGCCAGCGTCGATGACGAGTAGAATACAGTGGTTCTACTTCTGTGGGCGGACCCCAATTCCTCCGATTTCATACCAATTAATCCGATGTTGAAATTGGAAATCCTAAAGGTATGCTAATTCCTCCTTTAAAAAATTATACGTTAGAAAAGGTATACGCTAATTCCTCCTCTAAAAAATTAGAACACTTTTTTTCATTTTTTATTAAGAATTATTTTTTTTATTTTTATTCATAAATGAAAATGAAATTATTGTCCATTGGAATTTGATCCGAAAGTGAATTTTTTGTTAGAGGAATTTTGTAGTTAGATAGGGTTAGGTAAAGTTAACAAGGTGAGATTGCACGATAGATCACTGACTTCAGTTTGTCGGGTAGGATGGTTGGGTGAGGGACTTAAGTTAGGTTGAAATTAGCGCAAGCAGTTAGGCCGGGCCGCGCAGTGACCCGGTCTAACCCTGCGCTAATTTCAACCTAACCTAAGCCCCTTACCCAAGCTATCCTAGTCGGCTAACGAAACACAATATTTAGTCTGACAACCGTTTGTCTGACAATCTATGATGAGAGAAGGAATTCACATGAAAAAGTTTACCTACCTGACCACAGTAATCGGAGGAATTGACCATACACTCCTCGTCCACCCAAAATCAACCGAGGAGGAATTAGAGTCCGGAGCAATTAGAGAGTCAATCGGAGGAATTCACATACGTCCACTTCTGTCACTAAAGTTAAGCAACGTCTGGTGAGATTAGGACTTGAATGGGTGACCATTGGATCATCGTGATGCTGTTATTCCTAGCCCACTAAGACTGGGTGAGGTTAATTTGATTAGCTTGTGGATATTCAGTGAATTGAGGGTTAAACCCCCTTCGTAGTATGACCATGAAGTTGAACGCGACGTTAAACTTAAACCACAAAAAAGTTAGTGATACTAATTCCGTGTCGCTGAGATACCCATATAACGGTGGTGAGAGGATTATTTATGGACGCCCAGATCCAATCCGGACACCGGCCGAACCACCTACGCCTTCTTCCCCAACATCCGGGAGAGGCTGAAGGTGAAGTTCGGGCACAACCGGCGCCTATCACGCACCCTCACCGGTCACTGTAGTATATACGGCGACTATCGTTGCCGTATATTGAAGAGGCCGGGTGAGGATGGCAAGTGTGCGGTTTGTGCGGTACCTGACACCGTACTACATCGCATCACTGCCTGTCCCAACCACACTGACAGTCGACGCAAGCTGCTCATGGTCTCCCCGTCGCTGAACCCGCGAGAGATCGCCGCCAGCGAAGATGGCAGGAAGGTCCTGGAGGACTTTGGAACCGCGGATAACTGCCCCTAGTCAGGCTGAATTAAGTAGGGTTGACGAAGGGCAGTATACATCCAAGGCGAAGAAGTCCCCCTATAGGACATGTGATATCGTGATGGAACGAACTGTGATATAATTGTTTTTGTGTGCTGTATATATACTTTCCGTCTGAATGTTCAATGTTTGAATGTTCAGTGTGCGATTAAGTGTATAAGAGGGACGCCCAGAATGGGAAGCCGAAAATCGACACCCAGAACGGGTGTCGAAATACCCGGACGCAGAAAGCGCCAGGAGAGAGTCTCCCAACTAACCAGATTGTGAGGCAGAATGCCCCCCGTGTTGAACGGACGCTAATAATTAAGCCAATTTCCACTCCTGAACACTCCAAGTCCAAGCTCATCTTAGGACTGAGCACGCGAAGCTTTAAGGGCTTATAGCCTAGGTGCACCCAGAATGGGGACCTCGCGTGCTTGGAATCAAGTGTTCTCTAGATCCAATGTCTGGACTATTTTCATGTCCAGTGATTCTATTTGGTTTCAACGTACTGATTTGAGATATACAGAACGGGGTTTTACCCTCCATTCGCTGGGAATCGTACCAGCGAATGGAGCTACTAAAAAAAGTTTTAATGGGATGATGATAGAACTCGAAGCGAGGGATGGAATAGGAGTGAAGGTTTGGGTAGGATGATGGGAGGTAGAGGAGAGATGCTGCTATAGCTTAATGGCGTTAGACGTTACAGGGTGGGGGACTTTCGATAAACGCCTCTATGCCGTCAGCTGAAGCGCGCACTAAAGCAATCATGTCTCAACTTACAGGCTGTAAAACATAACTTTACCCATTTCTTTTCATACATTTCAAATCGTCTGTTGTACGTACTCGTATAATTTATTCTATTTCTATACGTATATTATTTTTTTTTTTTTCTTCCCTCTTGTTTTCTCTATTACTTCCGAGAAACTTTTAGTATTAGAAATCGGAAGTATTTTTTTATTTATTCATTTTATCTGGAAAATTTGGTGTATTTATTTTATCTTGAGCTTTTAACTCTTCTATATTTAGAAGAGTTAGAAGTTCGAGCCAAGAACGAAAGTGTAATTCACCAATGTTTTAACCTGAAATATGACAATCGAAGAAAAAGAGGTCGCCTGAGAAAAAGATGGATTGACCGAACGTATTTTTTTTTTTTTTTTTTCATTCAGCATGACGAGACCTTTAATTTGATACGTCACACATGTATCTTGTAGTTGAAAAAATGAAAAAATGACCTTGAAAATATGGGGTAAAAAGTAAAAAGAAAATGTGTTGTGAGTAGTTAAATCAAAAATTGCACAGAGAATATGAAATTAAATTCAGATCGATTCATTTAAGATTCTGAAGTTGACCTTGAAGATTAACTTTGGCATATTTCGGAAGTATTTCCTCTTAGATCCAGGTTTCTCTTATATCCAAATGTATAAAATAATGGTTTTGAGATATTTTTGGATTCTAAGATATCAATCAAAGAAGAATGGGAGAGCAGGGAAACTAGCGTAAACCAGACAGACTGTAGGTGAAGCTGAGATAACAGACAGCTCTGAACGTAAGGTTATGAAAATGATTAAGAGTTATGAAAATGATCTCTGAATGGATTTTCGGAATCTCTAACAGGGGCCGAGAAAATTGACTGAGTCACTCAAAATGAGTCACCCATATGATTATACAGTCTAAATGCAACTATTTTCACACAAGATGGCACCCAACATGAAGAAGATATAATTTATTTGTATTACTTTTAAAAATACATAGCTGTTTAAGCTGTTCTACTAGAAGTAATTACTCTCTCTGGATGCTAAACGTAAGGTGACATCCTCTACTTGTTAAATTCCGGATCTAGGACGTCCAGGTGATATGTGCTGGTACAGAATAGATGATCCTAAAGGGTAACAGTGGGATAGGTGGTGCGGGGGGGGGTGAAGAGAGTAGAGAGGGCGAGAAAAAGGGAGAGAGTGTGGGAAAGAGGGAGAGTGGGACAGAGAGAGTGGGGGTGAGAGTGGGAGTGGGAGAAAGAGAGAGAAAGCGAGAGGGAAAGAAAGAGAAAAACTGAGAGAGAGGGGGAGAGAGAGAAAGAGGGAGAGTGGGGGAGAGGGAGGGATAGATATGGGGGAGAGGAAGAGAGAGAAAGAGAGGGATAGATAGAAAGAGAGAGAGATAGAGAGAGAGAGAGGGAAAGAGGGAGACTGGGGGAGAGGAAGAGAGAAATAGAAGGATAGAGATGGGGTAGAAAGAGAGAGATAGCAATATACTCGTATAATATACAATATAATATACGCGAACTTGGACTCAAAGTGAATGCCTCAAAATGCGAATTGTTTTTCTGTGGTCCAGTAAATTCTAATATTATTTCTGAATTCCACAAGATAGCACCAGATATTAGTGTTGTACAGCACCTTTCTCTTCTAGGATCGCCAATTTCTGAGAACTGCATGACAAATATGTTTGAAAATAAGATTGAAGAAATTTCTTTACTCCTGACACGTATCCCAGATTTAAAATTCCACATTGGATATTATTTGATAAAACACTGCCTTTTCGTTCCAAAACTGAATTATTTGATCAGAACGACACCATCTTGGAAGATATTAGATATTATCAAACAAATGGACAGTGATATTAAAAGTTGTTTTGAATACTTGATCAACACTAAACTGTCAGACGATAAATGGACTTTATGTTCACTTCCTCTAAAACATGGTGGAATGTCTATCAGAAAACTGTCGGATTTGATTCTTCCAGCTTTCTTATCTTCAGCAGTTAGCAGTCTTCCCCTCATCCGTACGATGTTAAATGAAAATATGAATGTTGTGGATATCGCTAACTACTCTGAAGGTTTGAGACTATGGTCAGATCGTTTTGGTGGAAATTCAATACCAGAATGTTCAGCAGTTCAACACCAATGGGATGATGTTTCTTGTAAGAAGATCTGTGATGAAATGGTGTTTTCAACTCAAGTTCAGAAAATACTGTACGAGGCATCAACTTGTAAGGAATCCAATGGCTGGCTCCAGGTTTTACCTTCTCGCACTGTAGGTACATTGTTGGACAATAATACGTTCAGAATATCGGCTGCTTTGCGAATAGGGGGTGTGATATGTGCTCCTCATCGTTGCGTGTGTGGTGAGAAAGTAAGTGAGAATGGAAGACACGGACTATCTTGTGCTAAGAGTGCTGGACGCCAATCTCGCCATTCCAGCCTGAATGATACTATAAGGCGTGCACTCACATCTGCAAAGATTCCTGCTATTCTAGAGCCTACAGGAATGTCTCGAGAAGATGGTCGGCGCCCAGATGGCATGTCTTTGATACCATGGAAGTCAGGAAAGTGTTTGGTATGGGATTCTACATGTGCGGATACTTTGGCTCCTTCGTATGAAGATGTTTCAAAGAAAGGCGCTGGTAATATAGCAGAAACGGCTGCCACAAAGAAAATAGCAAAATATAGAAGTATAATGGAGGATTATCATTTCATTCCATTTGCTGTCGAATCAATGGGGCCCTGGTGTGAGGCAGCGAAAAAATTCACAAAAGATCTGGGTGACCGCCTCACATCAGTAACCGGAGACAGAAGAAGCAGGGCCTTTCTGGATCAAAGAATATCCATCGCCATCCAGAAAGGCAATGCAGCATGCGTCATGGGGACGTTGCCAAGCTGTTCCAAAATGGAAGAGATATTTTATTTGTAATATTTTAGAAAATTTTAAATTATAATAAACTTTAAAAGTTCATTTTATAAAAAAAAAAAAAAATTAGCTGCAATATTCATGAATGCAAGGTAGGTGATTTAGTGTTGCATTATGAGTATACAAATTCAACTGCGGTAGTCGTCAACGAAGGAAATAGATCAATAGAAGTTATGCATAAGCCATATTCAAATTTTTCTCATGTATACCTGAAAAGTTGCTCCGTGAAAAGGTGTGTAAAAGACATTCCGTGACGCAAAATTGTTGGGCTCAGCTTTAGTTTCAAATTTTCAACCCAAAGGGCGGCGGCCAGTGGCTCCTAAGTTTGAAACCACTCGCCCCCTAATACCTTCTGAAAAAACCCAGGAATAGTGGCTTAAGATGATTGTTTCACAGCTTTTTTATTTCGTAGCCATGAAACAGGACCTACTGTAGACGCTTGTGGTCTGTGTTGTAGCTTGCCCGTCCCGTAGTATGCCTCCCCTCTGATGGGCGAGAAGTGACACAATACTTCTCATTTAGGTGCTGGGTCAACACGAGCCCACCGGAAAGTATCCTTTACAAACAACTGTAACCAATTTTTTAATACAATTTTTTGTCAGCGCGGGGGTTCGAACCCGGAACCTTCCGCATGGCAAGCGAGTGCTTAACCACTGAGATATTCGTGAGCTCTCAGACATATGAAACTTCATAATTACATGATAGTACCGTTTATACTAAATTCAGTTATGTTGCAAACCTTCGATGATCTTAAAACCAAACTATAAAATAGGATTAAAACAAAGATAAGCCAGGTCTTCATTAGAAAATTCCGCCCCCAACAGGGAATCGAACTCAAGATCTCTGAACGACGGGCATTGGTCACAACCGTTGCACCGAGAAGGCTGTGGTCTCGTAAAGGTTTCGCCTTAAGGAAATCCGGGACCACATATTCCCACTAGTTGGGAACCACTGAGAGGAGGCAATAAATTTTAAATTCCCACCCGAAACCTGATATTCCGCGACGCTCTTCCGAGTCCCATACTGCCTCCCTCCCAAATTATTAATTCCTCTCTCCTGCTCCATCTCTCCTCCCTAAATATAACCCCTACTGCATCTCCTCCCCAATATATCCTCCACCCCCGCTATCCCTTCTTATCCCCCTTAATCTATCTCTACTCCCCTAAACCCCCCCCCCCCCCCACCCCCCAGCTATCATGTTAATTTCCATCACTCCTACCCCTTTCCCCATTACATTCATACTCCCATCAATTCAACTCCTATCTCTCCCACGCCTTATATATCACCCATTATTACTTCCCCATTACCCCTCCTCATATGGGGGTCATTCACAGGTTCAGTCAAATTCGCGCTCAGACTGATCAGAGAAGTCTTTAGCGATCAGTGAAATGAAATTGTCTTGCAGGGGCACTTTGTCTGGTAATCCAAAGGTCGTGGGTTCGAAACCCAGCCGGGACATGACAAGTGATCGGCTCATTTGGGATATTGACCACAGAGTAATATGTCTTTGGCTTGCTGCTGGAATAATGGGACTCATTAGTCTTAATCGGGCAGTATAAATAAGGCAATATTTATTTATTTATTATTATTATTACTGATGATATTATTACTGATATTTTTACTATATTTTACTGATACTTCCTCTCTCTATCCCCTCACTTCTCTCCACTTGCCCTGGTAGGACCAAGAGGAGCAATATCACAGAAAACTGTGAAATATTGTAAAATAGAACATAATTTAAGTTTACATCAGATAAACATAGAAGTGACATAAATTAAAGTTGTTCCACGTATAAATTATAGGGTGTCTACCAAATCCTGCGAATTACAATCCCTGAACTTTCAAGGTTTTACAGTAAGTTATTTTACATGCTTCAGGTAGGAATAATTTTGTATTCCTTTCTCAAAGACGCTGTGAGTATGTAAAAGACCTTGCCCTGAATGATTTTGTGACATAATAATACAAAGAGACAAATTATTTATTTAAGTGAGCATTACTACCAGGAAATATCTAATATTAGAATTCGGAATCATGTTCGTTTTGTAAAAAAAAAAAAATTGCTCCGATTTCAATTTTTTTTTATTTAATAAGGCAAGCAAAATTTTCAAAAAAACGCAGCCACCTCACTTCCTCTGGTGTAGGATTTGTACCCACTAAAAACCTATCCTCATAAGATGTAGGAGATCCCGGACGAGTAAACATTGAATGAGTATTTTAGGTTTTAGTCAGGCAGACGTAGTATTTCAGGGTTTTTTTTCAGTCTATATCTCAGGTTTTTCAGTGAGTATTTCAGGTTTTTCAATGAGTATTTCAGGTTTTTCAATGCGTATTTCAGATTTTTCAGTGAGTATTTCAGGTTTTTCAATGAGTATTTCAGGTTTTTCAATGAGTATTTTAGCTTTTTCAATGAGTATCTCAGGTTTTTCAATGAGTATTTTAGCTTTTTCAATGAGTATATCAGGATTTTCTATGAGTATCTCATGTTTTTCAGTGAGTATTTCAGGTTTTTCAATGAGTATTTCAGGTTTTTCAATGAGTATTTCAAGTTCTTCAATGAGTATCTCAGGTTTTTTAATGAGTATTTTATAGCTTTTTCAATGAGTATCTCAGGTTATTCTATGAGTATCTCATGTTTTTCAGTGAGTATCTCAGGTTTTTCAATGAGTATTTCAGGTTTTCCAATGAGTATCTCAGGTTTTTCAATGAGTATTTCAGGTTTTTCAGTCAGTAAGACCACCCTGAATAAAGTGTCTCCTGCCAGGGTTATCAATTAATATGTATATTATGTTCGCATTAAATATGCTGGGTTTGTAAATTTAGGGGACTGATTTATTATTTTGAAGAGTTGGGTGGAAGAGATTGCCACAAAATTTATGTGTATGCCACAAATGTCTGAAAGAAAAAAAATATCTTTTCATATCGTTTCCATATATCAACATTTTACTTCCGAGATATTTCTAATATTAAAAATCGGAAGTATTGTGTTCGTTTTTGTAAAGAAAACTATTTTTTGGCCCCGATTTCAGATTCTTTTATTCTGCATTCCTATTAGCCCAGGCAAATTAGTGCTCTAGCGGCAAAAAATTGCTCAATAGCTGGAAATCGTTTTAAACCCTTAAAGGGGTCCTGAATAATGGGTATATGAGTTTGCGACGGATTTTAGGTTGTGCTTCCGAGTTTAGGGCCTAAATAGTGCAAATTTTTTGCACTTTTTTGAAAATTGCAATTATAACTCAAAATGTATTTATTTTACAGAAAATTTTACTCAGTTCTTATCTAAGGAGCATAAAATTATGCGTCTAATGACGTTTGAATCATCAAAACAAGTTAAGCCGTTCAGGCACAATCGCTCCTCAAAGATGGGTGGTTTTTTTCAAACATAGCTCAAATTTTGAAAATTCTCAACTTTTAACGCCTGTAAGTCAAAAAAGACTGCACCAATTGAAAAATTTAATAGAATTGAACTTGTAGAAAATGTAATTTTAAGTAAAATACTGTTTGAATTTTGAAATTTGCTCACTCCAGTGCTGAGATATGAATTTTAAACCGAAAGAGTTCCTAGCGCCAAATTTTCGCTAAGGCAGTGCAACGCAAAAAACTTCGTCTGAACTCTAAAATTATCACATTCTTACAACTTTTCAAGCAAAACTGAAAGTTATCTACTGAATTCAGTCGAATAGGTAGTTTAAAATTTTGAGAAACTTGCACTGAATTTTACTAAGATCTGTTTACTGAACATGTGATTTCAGCAGGCACACTATGGAGGATGTAACTTTTTTTATATGCGGGAACATTGTGCAAGAAGGAATATTAATAATATAATAATAAAAATGCATTTTCTTTGTGTTGTTATGTCACAATTTTAGTGGGTAGCGCAGAATCATAGAACTTTGCCAGTTTAATTTACAATGTCTTGTATTATTTGTGTGCCTATGATTCAGCCACTGGTCGCTGCTTCATATCAAAACAGCTACTCTTTTTTCCTCACGACTCACGAAGTATGAGTGGACCCCGAACATCCAAGTACAGAGCAGAAAAGTTCCTATCCCGCTGGGAATTGAACCCAGGTCACCATGCGTGCAATGCCTAGCGCGCTAACTCACTCGGCTACAGTGACTACAACATATTAAAGGAAAAGATAGAGGAATATTAAAGGAAAAGTCACTTTGAATGTTCATTGAGGACAGCAGGAGGAGAAATGATGGGCATTACACGTGGTTACAGACTCAGAAATCTGTTATACTTCACGAGAAGTGTCGCAAAGGTGTCTACACGAAGGAGTCAAACACTGTAAAGGCCGAAAAAGAAGCAAAAAACGGAAGCCGTGTGACAAGAGGCCTTGAGGAAATACCAAAATTCAACTTCAAGGAGCTCTACTTCTACTGTGGAAAATATATGGAGGTTCTGGGTACTAACAACTTCTTAGGAGTGAACTACTTTTTAGTCGTATTCAGTGCTTCACTCCTAAGAACGATACGTTCCATGCTATGGGGGGGTATTCAGTGCTTCACTCCTAAGAAGTCGTTAGTACCTAGAACCTCCATACGGAAGGTGAAATCAATCCCACTAGTGACCAGTTTGAGCGAACTCTCCCTATTCACGCCATGTGACTCCAGTTTGAATTGCCTCCAAACTTACCCCGCGCATATCACTCGATCTCTACGCCCCTAACTGTTAGAGATAACACTTAGATATCATATGATAGGCATATCATATATGATCTTACAAAGAAAGCCAGAGATTCGGTACGATAGATTGGGAACAACGATGCCTCGTTCAGATTGTAACAACCAGTGGTCAGGGTACGTCTTCTCTCCTTCCTCGATCTACCACCTTTGATCCCCTTCTAAAGGCGTAAGTACTTGGTACAAGTACTCAAGGTAAGACCATCCAATCTCATTTCATAGTAGTAGTTTATTTCTTCCTTTTATCTTTCCGTGTAAATTTAATACTCTTTAATAGCTACACCTTTCTTAGTATCGTTATTGAACCAGCGGCCTTTTCTTCGTTAAACCCCAGTAAATGGGAAACTTAGGTCTTTCGGCTTCAAAGCCCAAGTTACTACATTAATTCACTCCCCTCGTCCAGATATACCTTGAGCTGCATCAGGATCTGTAGATGGGCGTGAATTAAAGAACATACCACGACAAGAATCGTACTTGCCTTCAGCGGCTACGAGGTCTGATTCAGTTGCCATCCTACGCAATACCACCGCCCTCCTCTGGCAATTGCAGAACCTTTAATTTTTTGCATTATTTCTTGTGTCTGAATTTCACGCACTGTTTCACGTCTATGAAGAGGAAGCTTTTTCTGTCTAGCCTTGAAGCTTTCAGAGGTATCTTTTCCACAGTATAAGCAGAGCTCCTTAAAGTTGAATTTTGTATTTCCTCACGGCCTCTTGTCACACGGCTTCCGTTTCATGCTTCTTTTTCGGCCTTTACAATGTTTGACTCCTTCGTGTAGACACCTTTGCGACACTTCTCGTGAAGTATAACAGATTTCTGAGTCTGTAACCACGTGTGATGCCCATCATTCCTTCTCCTGCTGGCCTCAATGAACGTTCAAAGTGACTTTTCCTTTAATATTCCTCTATCCGCTCCTTCTTGCACAATGTTCCCGCATATAAAACAAGTTACATCCTCCATAGTGTGCCTGCTGAAATCACATGTTCAGTAAACAGATCTTAGTAAAATTCAGTGCAAGTTTCTCAAAATTTTAAACTACCTATTCGACTGAATTCAGTAGATAACTTTCAGTTTTGCTTGAAAAGTTGTAAGAATGTGATAATTTTAGAGTTCAGACGAAGTTTTTTGCGTTGCACTGCCTTAGCGAAAATTTGGCGCTAGGAACTCTTTCGGTTTAAAATTCGTATCTCATCACTGGAGTGAGCAAATTTCAAAATTCAAACAATATTTTACTTAAAATTACATTTTCTACAAGTTCAATTCTATTAAATTTTTCAATTGGTGCAGTCTTTTTTGACTTACAGGCGTTAAAAGTTGAGAATTTTCAAAATTTGAGCTATGTTTGAAAAAACCACCCATCTTTGAGGAGCGATTGTGCCTGAACGGCTTAACTTATTTTGATGATTCAAACGTCATTAGACGCATAATTTTATGCTACTTAGATAAGAACTGAGTAAAATTTTCTGTAGAATAAATACATTTTGAGTTATTAGCGCAATTTTAAAAAAAGTGCAAAAATTTGCACTATTTAGGCCCTAAACTCGGAAGCACAACCTAAAATCCGTCGCAAACTCATATACCCATTATTCAGGACCCCTTTAAGGGTTTAAAACGATTTCCAGCTATTGAGCAATTTTTTGCCGCTAGAGCACTAATTTGCCTGGGCTAATAGGAATGCAGAATAAAAGAATCTGAAATCGGGGCCAAAAAATAGTTTTCTTTACAAAAACGAACACAATACTTCCGATTTTTAATATTAGAAATATCTCGGAAGTAAAATGTTGATATATGGAAACGATATGAAAAGATATTTTTTTTTCTTTCAGACATTTGTGGCATACACATAAATTTTGTGGCAATCTCTTCCACCCAACTCTTCAAAATAATAAATCAGTCCCCTAAATTTACAAACCCAGCATATTTAATGCGAACATAATATACATATTAATTGATAACCCTGGCAGGAGACACTTTATTCAGGGTGGTCTTACTGACTGAAAAACCTGAAATACTCATTGAAAAACCTGAGATACTCACTGAAAAACCTGAAATACTCATTGGAAAACCTGAAATCATTGAAAAACCTGAAATACTCATTGAAAAAACTGAAATACTCATTGAAAAACCTGAAATACTCACTGAAAAACATGAGATACTCATAGAAAAACCTGAGATACTCATTGAAAAACCTGAAATACTCATTGAAAAACCTGAAATACTCACTGAAAAACCTGAAATACTCACTGAAAAACCTGAATTAGTACTGATGAAAAAAAAACCTGAAATAATAAGTCTGCCCGACAACCTAAAATACTCATTCAATGTTTACTCGTCC
This sequence comes from Bactericera cockerelli, assembly GCA_024516035.1. Taxonomy (NCBI): domain Eukaryota; kingdom Metazoa; phylum Arthropoda; class Insecta; order Hemiptera; family Triozidae; genus Bactericera; species Bactericera cockerelli. The sequence continues at coordinate 29,782,228 of CM044958.1, forward strand.
GGGATTAACCCCATTTTAGCACTAATTTGTCTGGGCTATATAATCAAGTAATCAAACCTAAGCAGGCTTCGTAGAACAAAGTTTCCTTCTGAAACACCGACATCCAATATCTTCTTTCATGAATAAGTGAGAATTTTATGGAACCACAGGAAAAGTTTAGATGTCTAAAAGGTAAAGTGCAAAGTTATGAATGATAATCGATACAAAGTCTTCCTCAGGAGGCGGATAATTTTCCAATAATGATGAGAAGGAGAAGTAGGAGGAGGAGGAGGAAGAGCAGGAGAGTAAGAAAGAGGGTGGGAAGGAGAAACAGAAGGAGAAGTTGGAGGAGGTGAGAGAGAAAAGGAGGAGGGGAAAGAAAAAAAGAGGAAAGAGGAGGAAGATGAGGAGGATAAGAAGAGAAGGAGGAAGATGAGGAGGAAGAAAATTAAGAGGAGAAGTATGAGGAAGAGAAGGAAAAGGAGAAATGGGAGGAGCAGTATTAGGAGAAGGGGGAGAAGTAAGAGGATGAGAAAGAGAAAGAGGAAGAAGAAAGAAGGAGGAGGAGGAAAGAGAGAATAAGTAGAAGGATAAGAAGAAGAGGAGAAGGGGGAGAAGTAGTAGGAGGAGAAAGAGAAGAAGGAAGAAGAAAAGAGGAAGGAAGAGGATTAGAGGAAGAAGAAAACAAGGATGAGAGGAAGGAGGATGAGAAAGAGGAAGAAGAAAATAAGGAGGAATAGGATAATAATTTTGGTGGTGCTTATGGCGACGAAAAACGAGAAGATAATAATAACAATAATAAATGTGAAACACACTTTGCGAATTACTCGTATTTACCTCAGGTGCGGAAATTTCGCGTTGCAACCGCGATAAGATGTTGGAGCGTAGTTACAATCAGCTAAATAGCTACCTCCTGAGAATACCTGGATAGACGTATACATCACTTACGGTGTATATATGTACGCATATAACTTATTACTCCTATGTAAGTATTTATCTTCGATGAGAAGTGTGAACGTTGTAATAATAATTAATAATTAATTAAAGTATCTAAAATGTTTAATTTTCTCTAAAAGTACCACGGTTTTGTTCTTTTAGTGCTAAATAATTTACAATAATTTAAAAACTTTAAAGCCCTCATTTTCTACGTATCTCATGTAAGTTGCTCACATCAACACACGTGGTGGTAATATTATCTTTTCTACGTATCTCAAGTAAGTTGCTCACATCAACACACGTGGTGGTAATATTATCTCAAGACGACTCAAGAGGGTTGGGTGGAAGAGATTGCCGCACGAAATATGAAACCACACCCTTTCGTTAATTTTCAGAAGTCGATGAATCTGACGCTAGATGCTTATGACGGTAGAGACGTGAACAAATGAAATGAGTGTGCGAGGAAGTTGTTTGTCCATCCATATTATTCTAGGTGGAGTAGAATTTACATTTTTTTTATATTCTAAGTTTTTGTATCTATTTTATAATTCGGCCCTTAGAATTCAAACTTCAAAATAAAACCAGAACAACGTTGAAGCTAAATTTTCATGATGAGCTTAATTTCAAAGGGTTCCAATGTTGTTTTATTTATTTATTTATTTTTAACAAAGGACGAAGCTTGAGATCTAAAGCTCCATCTCTACACTCAATAAATAGACGACTCTTCAAAATGTAAGCAAACTTTTTTCCGGTAGAAAAAAGGTCAAAAGATTTCTCATTTTTTTTTTTTTTTTTACTACCGAAGAAACAGAAAACTTTTTAATTACAAAAAAAAAATTGAAAAGAAAAAACAAACGCTATTTCCGCTGCTTTTTTTCTCTCCTTTGACATTTTGCTCTCTAGTGAAATAATCAAAACACACCGTGCCCTCAAGAGAGCTGTGCACTTTGTCGGGGGCGGGACAGGATTTACTGAAGGGTTGGGTGGAAGAGAATGCTATGGACAATTAATTTACCCTGCGGCTTGTCAGTTTAGAATTGCCAAAAACAAAGGCAATTAACTATCACCGCGCCTTCTAATAAGGACATAAATTGTTTAAAAAAATCTTTTTCTCTTATTGTTATGTGCATAAAATTATCACATTTATGTAGGTTATAGTCCCCCAGCCAGAATGCTGGTCTACTCCCTGTTTATAGTCCCCCAGCCAAACTGCTGGTCTACTCCCTGTTTATAGTACCCCAGCCAGACTGCTGGTCTACTCCCTGTTCATAGTACCCCAGCCAGACTGCTGGTCTACTCCCTATAGTCCCACAGCCAGAAAAATTAATATCAATGGTAAAAATAAATCATAGTTAGTTTATGACGAAAAATACCAATAATAAAATGAAAAAAAAAAAAAAAAAAATCGAACACAATCCTTCCGATATCTTAGATTAACTCCAAAGTAATAGATTATTTTTCTCAATCAAATGAAAAAAAAAAACAGTAATGCACTCACCATCCTTTCCTCCAGTGACGATTTCTGGTGCCCCACACCCCTCAGATCTGCCCCCCACCCCATCCAAACAGTTGATGACCTCCTTGTGACCTTCAACTGAATACACCGGAGAGTACGTGTCCTGTAGATTCCTGGGGACAGAAGGAATAAATGGGTTAATAATAAGTTGATGACCTCTCATTGATCTTGAAATGAGAGTAGATTCCTGGGGACAGAGGGCACGAATGGGTCAGTATTAAAAATAATAAGTTGATGAAATGAAATCCTTGTGTGCTTGAACTGAATACACCAGAGAGTTTGTGTCGTGTAGGATCCTGGGACAGAAAGGTCCTTTCATAAAAAGTTGATTTTGAAAAAAATATAAGCGAGAAAAACAGTGAAATTAAAAAAAAGATTAAGAATGAAGAGAAGGAAAAGGAGAGGAGTGGAAGAAGGGAGGAGGAGGAAAAGAAAAGAGAAGGAGAGGAGGAGAGGAGATAGGGGAAGGCGGGGAGGAGAGGAGAAGGAAGAGAAGAGAAGGAAGAGAAGGAGAAGGAAGAGAAGGAGAAAGAATAGAAGGAGAAGGTAGAGAAGGAAAGAAGGAGGAGGAGAGAAGGAGAGAGAAGAGAAGAGAAGGACGAGAAGGAGAAGGAAGAGAAGGAGAAGGAAGAGAAGGAGAATGAAGAGAAGGAGAAGAGGAGGAGGAAGGAGAAGGAGAAGGAAGAGAAGGAGAATGAAGAGAAGGAGAAGGAGAAGGAAGAGAAGGAGAAGGAAGAGAAGGAGAAGGAGAAGGAGAAGGAAGAGAAGGAGAAGGAAGAGAAGGAGAAGGAAGAGAAGGAGAAGGAAGAGGAAGAGAAGGAGAAGGAAGAGAAGGAGAAGGAAGAGAAGGAGGAGGAAGAGAAGGAGAAGGAATAGAAGGAGGAGGAAGGGAAAAGGAGAGAAGGGAGAGGCAATGGTAAATCGAAAACAAACAACAACTTCCAGGATTGTGATTGAGCACAGAAAGGAAACACTTCTCTTTTTCGTCACATTGGAAAAGTTCTAGATAAACGTTGAACATTTTATGAACGTTGTCAGAAATAATTTTCGAGGAGTTAACTTGTAGAGGTGGAGGAGAGGAAGGGAGGATATAGAGGAAGGAATGGAGACAGAGAGAAAGCTTTAGGACAAAACGAGGGTTCAGCAAGTTTTCAGTGAAATTGGACTAAAAAGGACATTTCCTCGTTTCACATTTTCTTTGTGAAGCAAGATAAAAGACATGAGTGACCATCAGATACAGGGTCATTGAGTACAATGAGAATACGATTCTCATGCTGGCTAGGGCAAGGACGTTCGATTGAGTACCTGAATGCTAGCAAGGACTTCCTAGGGAACAGCCAGTATCACGAGGGTTCGAATAGTCACCCATCCAAGTCTTAACACTTAGACGACCGGCATGGTTTTTCGTGAATTCTCTTGTGGGACCGGTTATAATGCGACTATACCGACCCCGTGTACCACCGGTGGTACACCCGGTCCATTCCGTACGAACGTGCGTGTACCACCGGTGGTACACCCGGTCGTCTAAGTGTTAACACTTTCAGCGCCAGGTGATACATGGAAGTATCACCTGGCTCTGCGCTAGTATGAACATGGTGATACTTCAAAGTATCACCCACAGAGTCTTCTATAAGACGCTGGTGATACTTGTGAGTACTTTCTATATGTTTAACATGAGGAATGTGTTGCTCTGGCTTAGCAGTATCCAAGAACATGTCAAATTTTTGTCAAAATCTCTTCCCCAGGCCAGTGATACTTTGAAGTATCACCACATCAAAATCACGCCTGGCCTATGAATGAAAATAGTCGAAAATACAGTTGGCGGTGAAAGTGTTAAACTCACTAAATATTGCTCAATGGCAGTGACATCTTGAGAACTGGGGTATTCATCGTGCCACCGACGCGACCCTGGGTGTTGTCTAGGCCTGAAACTTCAATCTCAACACCCTTTGCGAACCTTCCCGCAAATGACCCTGTAGCTGCAAATGACACTGTTTGCTGCAAATGACCCTGTAGCTGCAAAGACAATGTAGCTGCAAATGACCCTGTAGCTGCAAATGACCCTGTAGCTGCAAATTTCAAATGCTTAGCTGCAAATGACTTACTGAGATAGCTGCAAATGACCCTGTAGCTGCAAATGCAATACTGTAGCTGCAAATGTAACCCTGTAGCTGCAAATGACAATGTAGCTGCAAATGACCTGTAGCTGCAAATGACACTGTAGTTGCAAATGACACTGTAAACTGCAACATGACAACCTGTAGCTGCAAGATGACCTGTAGTTGCAAATGACACTGTAGCTGCAAATGACCCTGTAGCTGCAAATGACAATGTAGCTGCAAATGACCCTGTAGCTGCAAAATGTAGCGCAATCACATGTAGCTGCAAATGACACTGTAGCTGCAAATGACCCTGTAGCTGCAAATGACACTGTAGCTGCAAATGACCCTGTAGCTGCAAATGACAATGTAGCTGCAAATGACCCTGTAGCTGCAAATGACACTGTAGTTGCAAATGACACTGTAGCTGCAAATGATCACTGTAGTTGCAAATGACACGTAGCTGCAAATGACACAGTAGCTGCAAATGACACAGTAGCTGCAAATGACAATGTAGTTGCAAATGACACAGTAGCTGCAAATGACACTGTAGTTGCAAATGACACTGTAGCTGCAAATGACAATGTAGCTGCAGATGATCCTGTAGCTGCAAATGACACTGTAGTTGCAAATGACAATGTAGTTGCAAATGACACAGTAGCTGCAAATGACACTGTAGTTGCAAATGACACTGTAGCTGCAAATGACAATGTAGCTGCAGATGATCCTGTAGCTGCAAATGACACTGTAGTTGCAAATGACACTGTAGTTGCAAATGACACTGTAGTTGCAAATGACACTGTAGCTGCAAATGACAATGTAGCTGCAGATGATCCTGTAGCTGCAAATGACACTGTAGTTGCAAATGACACTGTAGTTGCAAATGACACAGTAGCTGCAAATGACACTGTAGCTGCAAATGATCCTGTAGCTGCAAATGACAATGTAGTTGCAAATGACACTGTAGCTGCAGATGACAATGTAGCTGCAGATGATCCTGTAGCTGCAAATGACACTGTAGCTGCAAATGACACTGTAGCTGCAGATGATCCTGTAGCTGCAAATGACACTGTAGTTGCAAATGACAATGTAGTTGCAAATGACACAGTAGCTGCAAATGACACTGTAGTTGCAAATGACACTGTAGCTGCAAATGACAATGTAGCTGCAGATGATCCTGTAGCTGCAAATGACACTGTAGTTGCAAATGACACTGTAGTTGCAAATGACACTGTAGCTGCAAATGACACTGTAGCTGCAGATGATCCTGTAGCTGCAGATGATCCTGTAGCTGCAAATGACACTGTAGTTGCTAGTGACACTGTAGTTGCAAATGACACAGTAGCTGCAAATGACACTGTAGCTGCAAATGATCCTGTAGCTGCAAATGACAATGTAGTTGCAAATGACACTGTAGCTGCAGATGACACTGTAGCTGCAGATGATCCTGTAGCTGCAAATGACCCTGTAGCTGCAGATGATCCTGTAGCTGCAAATGACAATGTAGCTGCAGATGATCCTGTAGCTGCAAATGACACAGTAGCTGCAAATGACCCTGTAGCTGCAGATGATCCTGTAGCTGCAAATGACCCTGTAGCTGCAATTGACCCTGTAGCTGCAGATGATCCTGTAGCTGCAAATGACAATGTAGCTGCAAATGACCCTGTAGCTGCAAATGACACTGTAGCTGCAAATGACACTGTAGCTGCAAATGACACTGTAGTTGCAAATGACCCTGTAGCTGCAAATGACACTGTAGTTGCAAATGACCCTGTAGCTACAAATGACCCTGTAGCTGCAAATGACCCTGTAGCTGCAAATGACCCTGTAGCTGCAAATGACACTGTAGCTGCAAATGACCCTGTAGCTGCAAATGACCCTGTAGCTGCAAATGACCCTGTAGCTGCAAATGACACTGTAGCTGCAAATGACCCTGTAGCTGCAAGGAATGGCTGCCCTGCAATCTATGTTATCTGTGAGCTCTAATCAAATTCCGTCTAATGGTCGAGCGGGAGAAGAATGGACAACAAAGGTTGCACGGAGCAGAGAAGAGGAAAAGACATTTTCTCCGATGATGGAAAAAGGAAAATTGTAGCTTACAGCTTTTCCCTACTTCGTTTTATTGAAATGCAGAGAGTAATTCAGGAAATCGTGTCACCTTCCCTTTCCCTCTACTCTATCTCTTCTTTCAAGGCTTCACCCTCCCCCTCTCCCTCCTCTCCCGTCCTCCCCTCTTCAACCTCCTGGACACAATTATTCTGAACAGAAATAGATTTTGCATACTGCTTTCGACATAGGCTTTCCATACTACTTACAATGGTATAGGCATTGTAGGCTTTAAATCTGCAATCCCTTGTGCAGATAAGTTTGCACTATTTAGTAGATGGAAAACGAAGTTTGGCTCGGGTCCCAATCAGAATAATGGTCTCAGTTCTATAGATGAGCGTATACAGGGAGTTTCAGAAAAGTGTGCCTTTGTTTTAACTCTGTGTTATATAATTATAGGGACCAATTTAGGGGGGATCAGGCGCAAGGTCTCTATCACCAAGAACCGCAAGTGCAAAGTTGATTAATTTAAAATGGACCATCTACAGAAGGTGTCCTATATGTTTACAAAATTTCATCGAAATCTGTTCAGTAGTTTCTGAGATTTGCCTGTAACAAGGAATGTTTTTAACCGACAGACAGACACAAAACCAAAGTTGCTCAGGAGGTTATGAAACGTCCAGAAATATGAAAAAATTGAAATCGGAGCAAAAATATTATTATTTTTACAAAAACGAACAAAATACTTCCGATTTCTAATATTAAAAGTTTCTCGGAAGTAATTATTAATTATCACAGGAAACCTGTATATCATAATATGTGATAGACAGCTGAAATCGATTAAATTGAGCCCGTCTCCTGGGGTATCAGGTTAAAAGGGCTCGGTACGCAATGGGTTTAAAACGCTTTAAATTTCAAGAATCATGAGCCTGAAGTTAAAACTTTCGAATCAAATTAACTTCAATGAGTATCCTCCTGTTAAGCTCTCTATTCATCTATTTTCATAGAATATATTTTGAAACAAAAGCGTTGGATATTAAATTGAAAATCAAAATGTTTCAAAACGAAATTTGCCCCCCACCGCTGTTCTGGTTTTCCGATGAAAAGTATAAAAAATTAATTTACTCCAATTTGAGGTCAAAATTACATTACCTTTTGTGAATTTGTTTTTATTTTTTAAGGGGGGGGGAAGGTAAGCTGCGAATTATAATAAAAAGTGTATAAAGACTGTGTTGTTTATTGTTTTGAATGGGGTTTGAATTTTGTGAAATAGGTGTTGAGCCTAGTGAAAGTATTTGTGGAATGAAAGAAATTGAGAGAGAGAGGGAGGGGGAGAGGGGAGAGTGAGAGGGCGAGTGAGAGTGAGAGAGAGAGAGAGAAGAGAGAGAGAGAGAGAGAGAGGGAGAGAGAGAGAGAGAGAGAGAGAGAGAGAGAAAGAAAGAAAGATGGAAAGTTAAATACTGAGGGAGGGAGATTTCATGAAAGAAGGAAAGAGCCAAGGACAGAAAAATATACAATAGAAGGTTAGAACATGAGAGTTAATGAGGCAAAGACAGAGAATTTTTAAATTTAATGTAATGAAGCTTTCGACACATTGGTTCAACATCAATCAATTCATAAATAAAGCCATAAAAAAGAGGAGTTGATTACAGTCTAGTGTTTTTTTTTGGCATTGGTAGGCAAGGCCATTCCATACAGCCAAGTATAATGTTTTCTCAATGAATTAATTAATAACTTAGCTTACAAATCGACAGTAAAAGTTCCAAGCTTTATTTTCAAAGCTTTCAATAAATGAAAAGCATATTTCTTCATAAATCCTATAGGGATGGAATGCCAATGAAAAGTAAGGTACTTTTCAATGACAGAGTATAATTTAAAAAAAAGGTAATATTTCGATATGGTCGGAAATAAAATGAGAACAACCAAATAAAAACTTTTTTCAGTTTGGAAGCCAGCGTCATTTCTCGATAGATCACTCGAACAAATTGGGTAGCTGGTATGTGAGTTTTCAGCATATGTGGAGTAAAGTCCCGCCCCATCACGGAAGACGTTTAGAGACGATCAGCAAAAACTAATAAGTCGAGCTTCGGCCTAAAAGTTTCATGTTTCGTAAGATCACCGAAGTCAAGCAACGTCCAGCGAGGTGAAGACTTCCTGATGCTGGCATTCCGGCCCAACCCAGGCTGGGTGAGGTCAATGTAGGTAGCAGGTTTGTAAGTTTCCTGGAAATGGAGGGTAAAACCCCCCTCGTGTATGACCATTCAGTTGAAAAACGACGTTCAACTCTAATAAAACAAAAAATAAAGTTTCATGTGAATAGTAGAGAATAATTATAGTGTAGCCTTATTTATTTTGCCCGATATAATGTGACTTATTCTATTGAGTTTTATTATTCCAGCAGTAAGCTCAAGACGAAAGGGGGGGGGGGGTTTGTCCCCAAAAAACCCTACCCCTTCCTACGCCACTGATGGGAGGATAATTTGTCATGTACCGACCGGGTGTCAAACCCGCGACCTCTGGTTAACCAGATAAATGTCTTGACCACAGAGCTACAGCAAATAAATGGAAACATTCCTCAATCCTATCTACTTGTATTGTATTCCCACTTCACATCGTGATATTCGTGATCCTAATAATTTGCGTGTGATAGAAATATTCAATTATGTGTGATCCCACTGTGAGATGGAAGTGATCATCTAATTTGTAGCTCACGCAATGCTAATAATTAAACTTAGTTAATATCAGCAGGACAGTCCACGTTTTCGCAGAATATTTTATATAAAAAATTAAAACAATATTTTGATGTTCTATATTTGATGTTATTCTCTCCAAGTCATATTACTCAATATTAATCGATAGGACCGACCTCAGTAGCTCGGTCGATCAGGCGGTAGACACGTAACCTGGAGGTCGGTGGTTCGAGTCCCATGTTTCCGAAGTTTTAAGTGCGAGTTTGAGTAAAAGTAATAAAGTTATCATACTCGTATGTATGTTAATCACGTGTGTGATATCACAATTACTCAAACTCGTTTTACTAAATATTTGTTTCACTTGGGACTCGAACCACCGACCTCCAGGTTACAAGTCCACCGCCTTATCGATCCAGCTACTGAAGTCGGTCCGAGTTTGAGTAATTGTGATATCACGATTGTGATCAATAAAAACATGAAAGCCAGCGTCGATGGCATGTTGAATACACCGGTTCCCTTCAGAACACCGAAGTTAAGCGACATCCAGCGAGGTTAAGACTTGGATGGATGACCATTCAAATTCTAACTCTCGTGAGGCTGGCTTTTCCCGGCCCCACTCAGGCTGGGTGAGGTCAATGTGAGTAGCAGGTTTGTGAGTTTCCTGCGAATGGAGGGTAAAACCCCCGTCGTGATATGACCATGGCAGTTGAAAGCGACGTTAAACCCCACTTAAAAAAAAAAAAAAAAAAAAAAAAAAAAAAACATGACAATAAAATAAAAACTTTTTGAAACGATATGATTTTTTTTTTTATATCTTTAAAATCGAGGTCGTTTGAGACTCACAAGCCAGCTACCCACATTAACATCAACCAGCCTGAGTTGGGCCGGGAATAGCCAAGCATCACGAGGGTTGAAATTCAAACAGCCACCTATCCAAGTCCTGAGGTCAGCCTTGCTGAACTTGTCACAACAAGCCGCTGTATTCAAATTGCCATCGACTAAAGCTCAGAGTAGTTTGTACTCTGAGTTAGGACAGGCCCATAAAACACTCAGTCAGATGATATAAAATTTTATTTTTATTGTTGGTTTACCTTACGGAGAGTACAATTATCTGATGATATCTAGTCTTAAAACTAACTTGAGTATAAAATATTTACTTTTTTTAAAAACAAATAATAAAATTAGAAGAAGATGATTGATGATTCTTCAAAAAATTAAAAAATGAAATTCTTTATTCCAAGACGTAAGATAAATGATGTTCTCTGAGTTCATGGATTGTCTTACCTGTGAAGTGCCGACAAGAGATCATGATTCTTCAGTAAAATTAGAAAACGAAACTTCTACTTCATGAGTCATATACGTAAGATGAATGAAACAATATGATAACCCAATGATAACTTCAAAGAAACTATCTTCACCTACGAAGAGTAAATCTGTATTATTCTCCGGATGATATTGTTACAAAAAAATCATAATATATGAAAGTAAAATAATCAGGCGCGGCCGGTGTTAAGTGGCTACGGAACTGCAGCAAAACCAGACAAAAAACATTGGTTAATTGTATATATTTAACGGGACAAGCCCGATTTACATAGAAACAAGTATTACATCATAAATGAAATAAAGAACAAGATAATGAAATACAAACAAGAAAAACAAGAGAAAAAAATAGAGGATTTTCTCAAGTCCTAGCTCGCACACTGAAAATTATCCAACATTTTGATAATAATTTTATTATTATGATTGGCATGGTAATCAAACTCAAAAGAGCGATTTTGTAAATCTTGTTTTAGTCCGGTTTATGTGGCAGCACCCCCAAAATATTTTCCCACCGGCCCCGCCTGAAAATAATAACAATAGTTATAAAGATTGAGATACAAAACAATGTTGAAGACCCGAGTCCAAGAGGTTAGAAGAGAAATCAGAATAAGAAATGTATGTATACACAATTACTCAGACAATAAAACAATCATACAAATATGAATAATAAAAAAAAAGTAATACCTACTTTCTATACATTATTGGATAGTAAAAAGAAAATAATGTTACTTACTATTATAGTAATGGATTCAAACAACGATCTGTACACAATCATGATATATAAATGCATGGGAAGAACATCACTGAATGAGAAATAATGAAATGATAAATAACAATATAATAAACAATGAACTTATAATAGAAATAATGAAATGATAAATAACAATATAATAAACAATGAACGCATAATAAGTCATAACAATATAATAAAGAATGAAAAGATAATAGGAAACAACGATATGATAAACAATGGTCAATCAGAAATCCATTGAGATGTATAAAATGTATAAATAGACAGGGGGAAACAACAACAGCAATAACAACAACAACTACCATAACAAAAGGAACTACAACAATAACAACAACACAATCAAGATTGAAGCGGAAGTGAAGACTGACTCCAAGAGTTGGGTTGAACAACCTGAGGACTGTTACCAGGAATTTTATGAAGTAAACACAAGAATATTAACGAGCGGACAATTAGACAAGATGACATAGAAATTTGTCAGGAATTTTCAATCATGTCGAACGGCGGCATGAAGAAAAAAATTCGCCAATGTTTGCCGCGGTCTATTGTGCCAGGTTTGATTTCCGCTCAGGGTATAACTTATTTTTTTTCAGTCAGTTGAGTATTTTACATTTTGTCTTCTCATTTCTTTAGTTTCTAGATGATGTAACCCCACAGAAGCTGAATTTGGTTAGACAGAAATTTCCTAGCGCCAAATAATTTTAGGAACAAATTTAAAAAAAAATTGAATATTTTTGTGATAATCTTCCTACTCATCACTCCTCTTCCTAATACTTAACATATACCCGTACGCATTATAACTTGAAAAGGGAACAGTAATACATACACTCATCTTCTAAAAAAACCATACAGGTCAAGGGCAGCAATATTGTTGAGGTCAGTTGAAAATAATAGATGGGACCTTCTTCATCATACGCCCAACTCTTCCACACAACCCAACGCTGTTATAATTTCATCTGGTGTGAAACCTGCTGAATTGTTGACTTTGAGGTCTCGTGGAAAATGATCATCCGACCTCATCAATATTGGAAAGCTGACCCGACCTCATCAATAATTGCCATGCTAGCTCGACATCATCACTACTGCCGATCTAGTATGGAACGTATCTCATACCGTAACAGAGATATCAGAGGGTGATGATACTGAAAAAAGGGACTTTTCCGCTCACATAGGGGTTTTGATTTACATTGTGGTTTTGTTTTATATTTCTCGGTTCATGATGCTGGAATATTTGACCTTAAGCCAGGAATATTTCACCTTCAGACAGGAATATTTATTTGACATTCATCCGTTGAGCACATTAGTGTTGATATTGTAAAATGGTATTTTCCTGAACATGTTATCTATATTTTTGACAACCTAATGTGAAATTATTATTAAAACACTTCTATATGTCTAGGAGAATTATCACCACAAACAGAAAATCACTCGTAAGACCTTTGACACCTAGAAACTTGAGACTGAAGAAATCCAGATACGGTATTAGTCACCGTGGCAGAGTGAGTTAGCGCGCTGGTCATTGCATGCATGGTGACCTGGGTTCGATTCCCAGCGGGGCAGGAATTTTTCTGCTCTGTACTTGGATGTTCGGGGTCCACTCATACCTCGTGAGGGAAAATGAGTAGTTACTAGTATGAGTTACGACCAGTGGCGGCATTACCAGAGTAAAAAGAAATTAATGTAATACAATAAAATTAATGTAGAATAATTTGAAATGTGAAGAAGACCCTTTAGTAATGCTTCGCTACCCACAAAAATTGTACAGAGGCCTTGTGCTTCACCACAAATAAAATTATACATGCATATTTTTATATATCACACTACGACTACAGTCTATTCTATTGATTCCAATTAAATAATATTATTCATAAAGGTTAGAAAGTTCTCAGCAAATAAAATTCAGCACATTGAAGGTTTGCTGTACGACGACTCAAATCATTGCAATTATGTCGGGAATGAGAGCCGAATATCTTCTTTCTTTTCAAAAGTGCATCATGAAACCATTGAAAGTATGGCAGGAATGAACGAACAAGAACTTTTATGACAGCTATTATAAAATTAAATGTAATGGTTGCCCTTATTAGCATTGGTAATAGCTCTACTGTGTTGGCAGAAGTGCTCGAGTGTGGAAATAGAACTACACACTGGTGGACAGAATTACAAGACGTTGGTCCTCAACTCCTCACATTAGAATACAATTTGTTTACTTGCGGAGTCCAATCATACCTCTTGAGGAAAATTGAGTAGTTACTTGTGTGAGTAACAATAGTGACAACTAATGTTGTCCAGATTCAATTACCAGATTGAAAAAAAGAAGAAGAAAAATTGGAAATCTGAGCAAAAAATATTATTAGGACAAGTAACATTGTAATATCATGAACTAAAATGAATTTCAACAGTTTTGAAGTATTATGGTGGATAAGACTCACAAAAGTGACAGAGTAAAAAAAAAAAAAACAAAAGCCATATTTTCCAGTCATCATAGGGTGGCGTCATCGTGAACGATGGTAGCCAGACAGTGGAGGAATGACTCAGCAGTTCTACCACTGCTGAGTCAAATGACTCTACCACAGTCTTTAAAAGGAGGCTAATAATTGACAAGGGCCCCAGAACCAAGCCAATACTGGTCTACTCCCTGTTTATAGTCCCCCAGCCAGACATTCTGTACCTAATGTAAAAGTACGCATGTTAAAATAGAGCCTCTCCGAGTTCGTTTAGTGACTTCCCAAAATTTTGTCTCTTGGTGTATTTCCCACTGACATTTCTGATTTGAAATTACTCAGCAATTTTGCATTGGTGATTACTTGGAGATTTGAACCAGCAACCAGATGCTGGCGAGTAATTTGTCATCGTCAAATGTGCGAGGACAGAGTCAGGGGTTTCCATCTCGTGGATCTGGACAACATTCTGCAGTTGGCGATAGTTGGGACTGCCATGTCAGGCCAAAAACAATAACGCACACAAACGCGCCCTTAACAGGTTGGGTGAAAGAGATTGCCACAGGCAACAAATGCGCCCTTAACAGGTTGGGTGAAAGAGATTGCCACAGGCAATAACCCCTTCCTTTAGGTAGGACATTAGCTTCATTCTCTTTTTTGTTCTTGTTTCTTTGTTCAATCTATTTTTTTTTTTTTATAATTTCATTGTATTTTACTGTATATATATTTTTGTTTTACCTAATAAAGCATACTATTATAATAATAATAAGAGGGTTCGCTTTAGGAAGGCCATACTAAAATGTGGAAGTAGGAGTGTCAGAACACAAACTTGCAAGTAGGTGACGTGGGTTCCATTCCAGACCGAATTGTACTTTTTCGACTCTTTTCTTGGATGTTCTAAGTATCTTTTGTTCTTCTGTTGCCGACATCGGTTGCTCAGTGGTTAAGAGCATTGGTTGCTGACCCGTAGGTTGCTGGTTCGAATCCCGGTCGGAGCGGAAAATTCTAACCGAGTTTTTCCGTTTCTGGAATGGCATGGATGTAAAGGTAAAGTGTCCTGAAGTACTCGTAATGCGAAAGCAGTTCCGGGGCACAACTGCCTTTAAAAAAAATCTGATCATATGATTAAAATATCAACTACTCATTCGAAAAAAAAACATCTCCACAAAATAGGTTTTCATAGTTTGTCAAGCCCTGATGCAAGCAGATGGTCAGTACAATGTTAACCATCCATCGAGATAGTATGTCAGAAATTAAAACCTCATAGAAATGGTATGTCATGAATTCAAGACAGTTGATGGACTGCAAAACAAAAAATGGCGGTCTCTGACTTCAGAATTTGAACAATATAGAGAAGAGACCTCACAATATTACAATTTTGCCTGTTACAGTACAGTAGCTAATGAAAACACACCTTGTTAAAATTAGAATTTAGTGGATATGATACATCAGCTACCAAACAGTATAGAACTATTTGTCTGTTACTGTAGCTAATGAGAACTACACACCTTGTTAAAATAAAATTTAGTGGATGTGACACAGCTACCGAACAGCACAGAACGAGCAAGATGTAAATGCAGTCGAACCTGGATAAACAGGACTTGTGTAGGAATAAACCTGGATAATTTAGGAATAAACCTGGATATTTTTTTTAAAAAACTTGTCACAATTACTCAAACTCGTATTACTAAATATTTGCTTAACCTGGAACTCGAACCACTGACCTCCAGGTTACAAGTCCGCCGCCTTATCGATGGAGCTAATGAGGTCGGTACAAAGATACATAAGCTACCACAGCCAGGAAAAACAATTTTAAACATGACATTTCCAACGAATATTTTCATTAAGATTATTTTCAGCCTATGACATAAGTTCATGCAATTTATCTCAAAAGCTGTTGTCTACCTAAGCAAGGCTTCGCCGGAATAACAGTATTTCAAAGAAGACATTTTTGATGTTCCTTTCGAGCATTTGAATTAAAACCAGATATGAAACATTGCTTTTTATGTTCAGAAAATCCAGGCCACAAGTTTTTTTCCGTGGAACTACTTCTGTGGGGTAAAGTTGGGTATATTCAGAGAAAGGGAGAGAAAGAAATTTGAGAGACAAGGGGGTGAAGGGAAGAGAGAAAGAAATGGAGAGAGAGAATAGAGAAAGAGTGAAAGAGTGGGAGAGGGAAGGAGAGAGGTAAGGGGAGGAGAGCTATTAAAGAGACAAAAGGTGGAGGGAAGAGAGACAGAGAGAGAAAAGGAGGAGAGAGAGGGTGAAAGATTGGGAGAGAGGTAAGGGTAGGAGAGAGATTAGAGATAAAGGGGTGGAGGTAGAGAGAGAGAGAGAGAGAGAGAGAGAGAGAGGGTGAGAGGAGAGGTAAAGAAATAACTCGATAAAGTAGAAATCCATAGAAAATACAATGCTTTCTATACCTTGTGGGTTATGGGTAAAATAAAGTAAAAGGGAAAGTCTGTGAGAAAAAAGCGGGAGAGCTGATGGAGAAAAGGTGGGGGGGATAGAGAGAGAAAAAGGATATATAACAGAGAAATAAAGAAGAGAGTGATAATGAAAAGAGAAGCCAAAGTATGAGAAATAAAGATTAATAGAAATTGAGAGAGAAGAAAGAAAAGTGAGGTGGAGAAGGAGAGAGATGTATGAAAAAGAAGGATTTAACCATAATCCTAACTCTTAGAGTACTTGGACTTCCAGAAGAAGAGCTGCAAGTGAGAAAATCAAAAAGTTGAACTCAGGAGAATATAATCCCGACCAAAAAGGACAAGGAAATAAAACTTTATTAACCAAACTAACTTACTGAAAAGTGAAGCAAAGTAATGCAGCAGAATGGTTGCCGAGATTTGTCACAGCTGGGCGGGGTATTTATCAGAGAAAAACCAAGCGACCTTGTTTTTTGCTGAAGGTTTTTTTACATTGTCCTTCACTCAGGGTTTGTACACTTCATTTGTGGGAAAAGCTTGTGTGACCCACATTCAGGGATCTATTTCTCAAAAGTTTACTGACTTTGAAAAAAAAGAATACCTTATTTTAGTAGTCGTTGAAAATACTTACTGGTATATTGTCAATGGATTGTTGGGCTTGAAGTAACTTCTTCTTTCGCTTCGCCTTTTCCCAAACTTACTTGGGGTCGGCATTGTTCAACCTCATGGTTGAGGTTGAATGAATGGTTGTGGCACATTTTTTATCGCTGACTGCCCTTCCTATTCTTTTTGATTTAACGTCCTGATTAGGACGGGAGTTTTACCTTCCATTCGCTGGTAATCGTACCAGCTACCCACATTAACCTCACCTAGTAGGGCCGGACAGACACCGGACATGCCAGCCTCACGTGTTCGGAGGGACCAGAATTTTCTGTGCGAAAAGGGTGATCCAACCGGGAGTCGAACTCAGGATCTTTGGACTACGGGTAGTAGTTACAACCGTTACGCCACGGATATTAACAATATTAGAATCAAATAAAAAGTTGTCTTCTTCTATTTGACGAGAAAACTACGAATATGAAGATTTTTTTTCAACTGGATGATCATATCACATTAAAACCTGTTACCCACATCAACCTCACCCAGACTGAGTTGGGCCAGATTTCCAGCATCACGAAGTCTTTACCTCGCTGGACGTTGCTAAACTTCGGTGATCCAACGAGAACCGGTGCATTCAACGCGCCATCGACGCCGGCTTTAACAGTTTTTTCGAAGTAGAGATAAACACGGAAGAAGAGATTTTTTTTGAACAGTTTTGTCGAAGAACAAACATTGGAAACTAATTAAAGAATTTTTTTTATTTATTTTTAATAACAAACAAAAAGAACTGCCAGCCTTTGACTGGTTGTTTGACATACAGAATACTGATCAAAAGAGCTTGTCTTCATTTTCTTCATTAATTTGACTTTTTTTTCAATTTGTAATATGCATATTAATATTTATTTTTCTGTATCCATGTTGTGGTGTCGAAGGATTCGAATTGAAATTTTAATGATGGTTTCGCAGATATGTTTCAATTGCGTTTATTTTTTGCTAGTTAAAATTCTCGAACAAGTTGATGACAGTATTTCCGACTGCTCCTCTCGAACCGAACCACAAATTTGTAAATTTTTAATGATGAGTTTTTTTTAATGAACATTTAATTTAAGAGAGGTCTGTAACACTCAGAGTCGTATTTATGAACAAAAAACGCCGTCTGAGCAATGTCTCAAGCGTGATTTCCTTTAATATTATTGGCCGATACCTTGCTTGAGACATTGCTCAGCCAAAATTTTCTGTTCATAAATACGGCTGTCAGAGTCCTGGCCTCTATTGATAAAGTTTCTTGCAAATCCAAATTAGGGACTCTCTTGAGTTTCCTTCACTGGAGAACAAGTTGTGAGTATGAGCGACGAGCGTCCTACTCAATGGCAAATAGTTTTCCGACCCTTCTCAACATCCGCATGTTCCTCCAAACTTTTCGGTCTCGTTCCTCCACATCTGCCTTTCCCCCTCTTCCGAACTAAGCTTCATCTACTTACTTACCTCAAAGCTCCTCCCCACTATGTTTCTTCCTTCTCTTAACGGTTGGGTGGAAGATATTGCCATAGGCCATAACCCCGCCCTTTAGTTAGGCCATATGTTTCTTTATATTTTTCTATTCTTTTTCCTTTTCATTGTTAAAATTATTTGTATTGTACATATGTCTTTTTATATCCAATAGAGTGTTCAATAATAATAATAGTCTCTTAGAGTCTTTGCTTCTCCTCCTTATTAAATTATCTCCCACGATCCACCCAAGAATCTCCATTTCCTCAATGCATATTTTCCTCTATCTGACCTTCACTTCCTTCCTTCTCCTCTTCACTAACTTCCTTCCTTCTCCTACCCACTTAGCGTCCTTGCTTCTCCTTCTTATTTAATTCTCTCCCACCTCCTTCCCACGTATCTCCCTCTCCTCAATACTTAACTTCCTCTTTCTAGCCTTCACTTTCTTCCTTCTCCTATGCACTTAGCGTCCTTGCTTCTCCTCCTTTTTTAATTATCTCCCACCATCTACCCAAGAATCTCCATTTCCTCAATGCATATTTTCCTCTTACTATAACCTTCACTTATAGGGAAAAAACCCCTGTCTAGTGACTTGAAATACAGACAAAACCAACCAACCTCAACCATGAGGTTTAACAACGTCGACCTTGCCCAATCAGGATAAGACAGAGTAAAGGAAGAAGAAGAAGATTAAAGAGACGTCGCGTCGAGTTGTTTACATTTGATTCATAAGAAAAGTATTTGTATGAAGTTATATATTTTTTAAGAAAAATCTCCTTAGTGTAATTTAAGAATTCCCAAAGAAAAACTTTCTGTTAGGTTTTCATATTCTGCGAAGATTCTCCACGCTAATGGGAAATTCTGCTTTCCATCTCTGGAGCTTTCTATCGCGTAATGATACCGACATAATGTCCTTAGCAAACTTCCACGATAGAGATCCTCTTGTAAAGTTTGCGATGTAATGAAAGTTGTGAGGAGTTGGGATTGGCGGGAGAAATAGTCTGAAGCATAATAAAGTACTTATGAAAGGTAAGAGAGAAAGAGAGCGAGAGAAATGGAGGGAGAGAGACAGGCGTGACCAGTGGGAATTTTTTTTTGGGTGATGCCACCACTTTCTAATTATAAGGCTGGAGCTACTTGCGCCAAGAAAATTCTTCATTTTTGAAAGCAAAAGTCAGTATTTTGAGGCTCAGTAGAATTTTTCAATATAAGAAATATTCGAATTGAAATAATAGAGTATAGTAAACAATATTGAAAGAAACGACATTGACCTAGAATAAAAATCAAACCAAACAACCTTGAAAAATAACGGACTTTACATATGAAATGAAACGACTTTGAACTAGAATGATCTTGAAATGAAAGGGACTCGAGTTAGAATGACCTTGAAAGAAAAAAACCTTGACCTAGAATGACCTTGAAAGAAAACAACCTTGAAATGAAACGACCATGACCTAGAATGACCTTGAAATGAAACGACCTTGAACTATAATGACCTTGGAAGAAAACTACTTTGAAATAGAAAATGACCTTGAAATGAAACGACCTTGAGTAAGCATGACCTTGAAAGAAAACGACCGTGAAATGAATCTACTATGACCTAGAATAACCTGGAAATGAAACGACTTGTCATTTTAGTTAAAGAAACCTTCAACTAGAATGACCTTGAAAGAAAATGACCGTGAAATGAAACGGCTATGACCTAGAATGACGTAGAAATGAAACGAATTTTAACTAGAATGACCTGTAAATGAAACGACCTTGAATTATAATGACCTTGAAAGAAAACGACCTTAATCGTCATTCCAGGTCAAGAAAACAACGTTGAACTAAAAATGCCCTTAAAAGAAAACGACCTTGTCCTATTTTGACCTTAAATTAAAACAACCTTGAACTTTAATGACCTTGAATTGGAATTTAATTGGCAGTGTATTATTAGAACTTAATCATGAGGTCAACTTCTTTTTCAAATGATTTCGTAGCTAAACTTAGAAAATTGAAAATTTTAATTGATTTTTTTAGTGTCTACAACTCAAATACTTTAGTGGTACGTCTTTTCAGCCATGATTCATTGTAGTAATTATTACGAAACAGTTTTACTTTGTTCTTCCAGCCATAGAGCTGAGCAGTAAATTTGGCCTTTATGAGTTTGTAGAATTTACAAAAATGATGCGAGAAAAAGAAATGATTTACGTGTTTTTTTTTAATACGAATTTTTTTCTTTTTACTTCCTTCTAATGTTAGAAATCGGAAGTATGCTGTTCGTTTTTGTGAGCAAGAAAAAATATTTTTTTTGATCCGATATCACTTTTTTTAAATTTATGGACATTTTAAGACCTCCTGAGCAACTTCGGTTTTCTGTCTGTCCGTCGGTCTGTCAATGTCGTTCCTTGTAACGCGAAAATCTCAGAAAGTACGAGTATACGTAACGGATTTTGACAAAATTTAGTACACAATATAGGAGACATATTGTAAATGGTCCCATTTTAAACTCGTCAACGTCGAACGATTTTGATGAAATTTTGTACGTACATATACTATGAATACATACAAAAATTTACATTGTGCATTAATAATTATTTTTTAATAAATTTTGATTGAGCTTTGATATTAAAGAAAATTCAAAATTTTGGCAAAAATAAGGTCCACCCACCACTTGATTTTTTTAAAGAAACTAAAATGTAAGAAAAATGTTATCCTACCATTTAAAACAAATTTGAAAAGAATCGGTTGAGAACTTTTGTAAATACAAGTGATTTTGTAAAAAAAAATCACTGATTCTAGCGATAATAAAAGTGTAAAATTTTGATTACCATTCACGAGGAAGTACTGTGTCCATAATTGGCAGTGTATTTTTTCTTTCTTTTATTTTCAACAAATTTAATGTTGTTATAAAGCTATCTAATACGGCAAAGGCGTAGCACTATATTTCACGAGAGCGTCATAAAATTTGATAATTTGTACGTGAAGAATTTTTCTCTCCATATTACATTCTTCTTCTCGCTAGCTTTGTTTTTCCCACCCGATATTTTTCTATACAACTTGATTCGTGTTGCTGTTTGAACTCGTAACCCGGAGGTCGTTGGTTCGAGTTCCATTACGCACTTTATTACACTGATTTGTGTTAAATCTATCCCGTGAGCTCTGTGAATCCAGAGGTCGCGGGTTCGAAACCCAGCCAGAGTGTGCTGAGAAGATAGATCGGAAGATAGATTTTGAATCCGCATCTATGGTCTTCATGACAATCCACGTTCTGATAGCAATTCCATGCTCTACTCAGGCTGGATAAGGTCAATCTGAGTAACTAACTTGTTTGTCCTTGTCCAGCGAATAAACCCCATCGTATTTCACCAGTTAGTATAAAGCAACGTTAAACCCAATTAATATAAAAATATAACTGCAATGGTGGCACACAAACTATTGTGACTCATAAAAAAGAGGATAACTGAAAATGGGGGGAATGAAGTCGTTGAAAATGTAATGTAATGTAATATATATTTTGTACAGTATTAAATAACAAACAATTCAAATCTTAATCTAAGCATATAAAATTAGAATATAGTAAAATTGAAAATATAAAAATAAATAAATACTACTTTTAGAGAAGATTTGAAAAGTAAACAGGTGGGTAAAGCTTGTTTGTACTATACTCACACTAAAGAGAACATCTCTTTGTTTTTGTGAGTAAGAGCTCGTTCGTGCGCTTGCCTGTTAAAAATCCTGTACGAATTTTGGATGGATGGAAGAAGAGTAAGGATAGTGAAAGAAGAAAGGGAAAGAAGAGTTTTTTTAGCATTTAATTTAATCAAATCAAATAGTATCAAATCAACCTGTGGTAAGTATCTTTTTAACTGGTACTTGTTTAGTTTATCATGATCTATATGACTGTACCTAATAAAGGTTTTACTTATCTACTTATCTAGATTAGCTTGTCACACTACTTCGAACGGGTGGTCATGTTAAAGATTAGTACGGGGAATGATTGAACAACCAGTCCTTGAGTAGCAACCTAAATCTCTTAGGCTTTGTTTCAGCCTTGAATTCTGCTGGGATCTTATCATACACAAGGAGGCCTTTGTATTTTAATGATTTTTTACCTCTCTCCGTTTTACAGGTAGGAATTTGAATAATACATTCTTTCCTCAGGGAGTAAAAGGTTTCTTTGTATTTAACCAAGGTTTCTTTGTGCATTTGGATGTAGGAGCAGATATTTTTTTGAAAGAGTTTTTCTAAGGTGCGTGAAGATAGCACCCGACATTGAAGCTAGAATTTTGTACCACCTACCATAATAATGTACTAATTATGTACTGTTAGGAACAACAAACCCCGAATTTTGTACTCCAACCGTAACCCCAGGAGAGAGGTTGAAACATGTCGGGTGCTAACTTCACGCTAGCACCCGACATTGAAGCTAGAATTTTGTACCACCTACCATAATAATGTACTAATTATGTACTGTTAGGAACAACAAACCCCGAATTTTGTACTCCAACCATAACCCCAGGAGAGAGGTTGGAACATGTCGGGTGCTAACTTCACGATTTTAACCGATGGAGCTAGAATATTGTACCGCATACCAAAATAATCTCTGAATTATGTACTCCCAGGAACAACAAACCCCGAATTTTGTACTCCAACCGTAACGCCAGGAGAGAGGTTTTAACATCGAAAAACCCACCCCCCGCCTCGCCTATTGAAACGCAAATCACATACAGAACTACATGGAACCCCGCGCCTCACCTCTTCCATTGCAACGCAGCGATGGGAGCAGAAGTGTGGGGGGACTTCACGTTGTCGGTGCACGTATTAAACCATAGGTTCTCAAACAGTGGTACTCGGGACAATTTTAGGTGCACAAAATTGTACCTACTACCCTTTGTTACCATTTAGGTACATGTGCGAATTTGGCTTATCTCAATTGATGTATTTGAAAAACAAGTATAGGAGTAAGTTAGATGACTGTGTCCTCTGACATTCGCGTTAAAATAAGTAACATTTAGCCTGATATTGATGCAATTGTTTCGGAGAAGAGTAGGTAATCTCAAAGAATGTAGATAGGGTAGACCTTTCCATTTCTTTTCGTCGCAGATAACTCAGATGCAGGCGTTACCGACGAAGATAAACAATCGTTTATTGATGTGACGTTTATAAGCTCACATTGCTTTTGTAGGTATGTATACCTACCTTATTTTTTAACGTCAGCTTCTTTGTGGAATTGTGTTAATTATGATATTATGTAATAAGTAATAAGTTATCATATTTGTGCTATTCACTTTCGTGATGTCACAACTACTCAAACTCGCTTTACTCAATCTATGCTGAAACCGGGACTTGAACCATCGACCTCCAGGTTACAAGTCCGCCGCCTTATCGGTAATGTCATACTCTGTATACCTATTACTGTTTACTTTTATAATAAATCATAAATTGCTTCTGAAATTTTCAATTTTATATTTTCCTTTTTCCTAAGAAACGGAACACTGTGAACACAGATTTTCCAAACGTCCGTCGTGGGTTCAAATCCAAGTGAGGACATGACAAGATTTCTTCTGTTTGGAATTCTTATCACATGATCTTGAATTGCTGCTGGGAAAATGAGACTTTAATAGTCCTAATTCGGCAGTATAAACAAGCCGATATTATTATTATTATTTATATAATTACATGCTATGATTAAGTAGTAGTCAAGGTGGCAGAGTGAGTTGGCGCGCTAGACATTGCACGCACGGTAACCTGGGTTCGATCCCCAGCGAGGTAGGATTTTTCTGCTCTATACTTAGATGTTCGGGGTCCACTCATATATACCTCGTGAGGAAAAATGAGTAGCTCTTTTGATGTGAAACAGCGACCAGTGAAGGAATTATGGGCATAAATTGTACAAGATATTGTATATTAAGGTGGTATAGTCCTATAATTCAGCGCTACCCACCAAGTTGTGACATAATATATTTCAGGAACATTAAACTCCACATTGCCAGCGTGGCGTCGCTGGCGCGTTGAATGCACCAGTTCTCTCAGGATCACCGAGGTTAAGCAACGTTTAGCGAGGTAAACGTTGTTTAATGTTGCTTAACACATTAATCTCACCCAACCCAGGCTGGGTGAGGTTAATGTGGGTAGTAGGTTTGTGAGTTTCCTACAAATGGAGGGTAACACCCCCGTCGTGATATGACCATGCAATGCAGTTGTAGGGCAAGTTCAAAAAATACTTGGAACTTTGTACATGTTGGTCCGGCGTGAAGTTGGCACCCGATAGAGAGTGATAGAGAGACACACAGAGAGAGAGAGAGAGAGAGAGAGAGAGAGAAAGAGAAAGAGAAAGAGAAAGAGAAAGACAGAGAGAGGAAGAGAGAAAGAGTGATAGAGAGAGAGGGAGAAGAGAGAGAGCTAGAGAGAAGAGAGAGAGAGAATAGAGGTGAGAGAGAGAGAGAAGAGAAAGATAGAAGAGAGAGTGAGAGAGAGAGAGAAAGAGAAATAGAATTTTTATACATGGATACATCACCTAAGCTAACAAGTAACTTCTGCGGTGACGGTTCTCTTCTTCAGGTTAATCTAAATAAGTTTAAAACAAAATTAAATTATAATAAAAAGTAAGAATATTCAAAAATGGCTTAAATACATGAAAAAAATGATTAAATAAATTAAAGAAATTGTATTGGATGAATAAAAATTCGAATTCGAAGGTAGGTGGCTTAATATATTATGTACATGAAGTAATGATTAAATAAAATGTATTAATGGAAAAAAATAGATAAATAATTATCTATTATTCCAAAAGTACAGCTTTTAGTTTCTCTTTTACTATATTTAAGTTTTCCTCGTCTATAAAATTTTCGCAATATTGATTTAGCAATTTTGGTATGGTATAAGATAAAACTCGTTCCCCATATCCCCCCAAAAACACCACTTCGTGGTTAAAAAAAGAAGAACGCCTCACTAAAAAGATTAATTATAATTATCTAAAAATAAATGATATCAAATTGAGAACACCTTACCCCTTCTCTTTCTATATCTCTGCACTCCTCTCTGAATTTATTCCTCTTATGTTTATCTTTCTTTATCCTTTCTAGGGGTCATCCCAAACTTGATTTCTCTTTAAATTTACTTGTTGCACGGCAATAAAAAATGGCGGTCGGAGTATGATTTTTCTGAACTTATTTGATTTGAATAGAGAAAATTAAACCGCGACAGCCATTTTTTATTGCCGTGCAACAAGTAAATTTAAAGAGAAATCAAGTTTGGGATGACCCCTAGAAAGGATAAAGAAAGATAAACATAAGAGGAATAAATTCAGAGAGGAGTGCAGAGATATAGAAAGAGAAGGGGTAAGGTGTTCTCAATTTGATATCATTTATTTTTAGATAATTATAATTATTCTTTTGAGTGAGGCGTTCTTCTTTTTTTAACCACGAAGTGGTGTTTTTGGGGGGATATCAGTTCTTTTTGTACGAAAATATAGGTTCATAAACTACCGAAACATTATGAATAACAAAAGTAAATAAGCTGGGAAAATGTGAATGTACCAAGTTGTCTTTTTTTAAGATATAGTTTTAGCAGTACGTATTTAATTTTTTTAAGGTCATTATGTATTTGGATCACAGATTTGCCCCCCTGAGTCCCCAAAGTGAGTAAATAATATATAAATTTGCAATGCAAGACCTTTTGATTCTATACTCCACATGATTAGGTTTATCTTTCAATGCTAAATAGACATCAGAGCCTCCTATGAGGGACACTAAAACACCTGGATTCACAAATGCCAAAGAAATTAATTTGTAATCACCTTATCAAGGTTAGGTAATGAGTTCTCTCCTGTTGACCTTTTCTTACCCGAATTCTCTCCGGCTTGTTGCAGGGGTCACCACGAGTATCTCTCCCGGAAATAAGACCATGCTTTTTTACATTAGATATTTAAAAAAATGAAAACTATAAAATTATCATTTTTATATAAAAATCGGCCTTTTATAAGGAAATCTTTAAAATCTCTAACTAATGAAAGGCAATGCCTTCAGTGTTTAGTAGAGTTAGGTAAAATACATAGAAGGCCATGCCTCAGGAATATAGTAGGGTTAGGGATAATACATAGAAGGCAATGCCTCGGCTTTATAGTAGGGTTAGGTAAATATATAGAAGGCCATGCCTTGGGTTTATCATAGGGTTAGGAAAAATACATACAAGGCCATGCCTCAGGTCTATATCAATGATTCCTAGGTGTTTCGATTATAATTTTTATGCTAGGCCTAAACTATGTAGGTATAAAATCAGGTAAAAATGCAAGCGACGCGACGGGAGACAATTTAGTGTTGATAAAACCATGAGCGGGAGAGAACTCGGTGGTGACGTCCCTTATCAATACCTCACGAGGTATGAGTGTACCCCGGACATAATGGACAAAGAAAAAAAAAATTCCCTGAAGGGGATCGAACCCAAGTCATCGTGCGTGCAAGCCTAGTATGCTACCCACTTGGCCAAAGTCACTACTTTGTCACAACTTTTAGTGAGTAGCATCGACATTATGAGAGCTAATTCATCATGTTTTATTTCCATCCAACCATGATTTTCCAAAATCAATCTCGTAATGCCGCTTTGTCACATACTTTGTCACAACTTTTAGTGAGTAGCCTCGACATTATGAGAGCTAATTCATCATTTCCATTTTATTTCCATGTTTTATTTCCATCCAACCATGATTTTCGAAAATCAATCTCGTAATGCCGCCACAGGTCATTGGTCAATTCTGCAACTACTAAAAATTTTCTCGCGAGGGTAATGGGGTCGTCATGAAGATCAAATATAAAGATCGGAATAACAAAACAACGTTAAGCCCAAATTGAAAATATATATAGAGCTAAAAAATTTCGTCCCCGCCAGGATTCGAACCCATGCTGAGTGGGTGGCAGGTCGAGCATGCTACCAATAGCCAAAGTTATCTTCTAAAGAAACGGACGGAAAATGAACTAATAAAATTAATACTTTTAAACTTAACATTAAAATTTTGTAGTGAGAGAGCAAAATCATCTCGAAAAATACATACTGGCCAAGATCTGCCCACTAAGCTAAGGATTCGAAGGTACCTACCCGCCAAAGAAAATGAAAAGGCCACCAGGTACCACCCAGTGGACTGGATGAAGGAATAAAATCAATAAATTTGGTATCTGCTCATCAAGATCTTTCATTTGATACCACTTAAGATTAGTATTATCCTTCAATTCCCGATTTGGGCTCCCAAAACCCGAGGCCGCCCAAATGGGCCGCCCGCTAATAATTTAGAATTTTTTTTGGTCCGGGCTCATCTCCATTATATCTTGATCACTTTAGACACCTCACCTTATCTTCAGTGCCAAGTTAAAGACACGAAGTCGGGTCTCAAAGGATCCGTATGAAGAAAAAAAAACAGAAAAAAATCTGGTGTAAACATCACACAACTTTCCTTATCCCAAAAAAGAAGTCGAATTCCGCCACTGGTGACTGAACGGTAACAGATAACTAAAAATCAATACCAAATTCGTAATCAGCACTTCAAAATCATTGGATTTGATATGTCGCAACCCCCATCTAGGGTGAATAATAAAAAAGTTAGTCCGAGCGGGTCCCCCTAAAATACCGGTAAATTGAGGCCGAGGTCCAAAAAGTTCAAGATATCAAAAAAATGATCAGAATAGACTCCTATTATTTTTTTAATCTAAGAAAATGATATTCTCTAACTTTTTTTGTATCTTTAACCGATTCGAAGATTCGGCGCTTGCGGCTAATATTTGCGGCCCTGCGGCCGCAGAATGCGGCCGATTTCAACCAAAAGTTTCATGGTTCGTTTGGTGTATAAAATTAATTACCATACCAAATTTCAAGTCTCTAGCTCATACCGTTCTTGAGATATTCTGTTCACACACACACACACACACAGACACACAGACAGACAGACAGACAGACAGACGCACGGACCAATGGCTGAAAACAAATTTTTTGGTATCCTGAGGCTATGATTCGTCCAGAAATGTGAAAAACTAGGTAGGTCAAATTTTCGACGAATACAATACTTTCCTTATTATAGGATAAGGAAAGTAAAAAAAAAATTATGAATCTTTTCATGTCTTTCACGATTGTTGGGGGGTCTCGAAAATAGGGTTCCCGTTGGCCTAGGAAGTCAAACAAAAAGTCAAATCAATTTATTTTTCAACGTAGAGTCCATTTCTGCAATAAAAATCGCAATTTTTGAAATTCATGTTGCACTTTTCGCTGGCTGAAAGTACATGAAATGCATGGGAACTATGTTTTCCGTAACCTTACACTCTGCCGGGCTGTCTCTTTCTTTGTATAGGCGTTCTTCACACCTCGGCCGAGGTGTTTGATTTCGTAAACGCTTGACTCATAATAAAGTCTTGTTTTCGGAGCTTATACGTTATTTCGATTTTTCTTCTGAATCGCGGGTTATTGAAATTTTGTGTCAGTAATACCAGTTTTGATAATTGCTCGAGCGTTAAGAACTTTTGCACGTTGCGATTATTATGAAAAAGGTATTTTATTATTTTCCTCTGTATACTGTTTAACGGTTCCAAAATGTAAGCTTGGAACCGTGCATAGGTATAGATCGTCACTCCATATCTCAGGATAGATTCAACAAGTGAATAATAAATCCATGATTTTATTTTACATGAGAGTGACTGGACATTTCCTTTGCGTAGCTGGTAGTTGACGATCCTCATTTTTTTACAGAACATGTTTACATGAGTTTTCATCTTGAAGCAGTTGTCAATATTAACCCCGAGATATTTACAACTATCAGTGTACTCAATATATGGGCACTGACAGTTATGTACATCTCTGTAAATAAACATGATCTAGTATGACATTTTATTTTATAGTTATTTAATTCTGATTTGCCTTTTGCTGTTCCCATCGCCATGGTCTCCGTTTTACTTTGATTAATGAATATATCATTATTGTAAAAATATTTTTGTAATTTTATAAAATCATGTTGTGCCGTCTTTACTGCAATCTCGAGACTTTTGTGGATCGATATGATGCATGAATCATCCGCGAACATTTTTAATTTACTCTGAAGATTTAGGTATTTTACATCATGACTGTAAATATTATACCATCCTGGGCTATTTATCCCACCGGTCACCAAGCCGTCTTCGATGGATATTTCTTCACTCATTGTTTGTCCAATCTTTGTTATCTGAGTTCTACCATCCAGGTAATTAGTAAATAAACTATTTTTCATTCCTATGTCTTTTAGAGATAGAAAGAGAAAAGAGAGAGAGAAATAGAGATAGAAAGAGAGAAGAGAGAGAGAGAGAAAGAGAGAAGAGAGAGAGAGAAAGAGAGATAGAAAGAGATAAAAGAGAGAGAGACAGAAAGAGAGAGAGAGACAGAAAGAAAGAGAGAAAGAGAGAAGAGAGAGAGAGAGAGAGAAAGAGAAATAGAGATAGAAAGAGAGAAGAGGGTGAGAGAGAGAAAGAGAAATAGAGATAGAAAGAGAGAAGAGAGTGAGAGAGAGAGAGAAAGAGAGATAGAAAGATAGAAGAGAGAGAGAGAGAAAGAGAGAAAGAGAAATAGAGAGAGGAAGAGAAATAGAGATAGAAAGAAAGAAGAGTGAGATATAGAAAAAGAGAAATGGAAAAAGAGAAGAGAGAGAGAAAGAGAGATAGAAAGAGAGAAGAGAGAGAGAAAGAGAGAGAAGAGAGAGAGAAAGAGAAATAGAGAGAGAAAGAGAAATAGAGATAGAAAGAGAGAAGAGAGAGAGAAAGAGAAATAGAGAGAGAAAGAGAAATAGAAATAGAAAGAGAGAAGAGAGAAGAGAGAGATAGAGAGATAGAAAAAGAGAAGAGAGAGGGAGAGAAAGAGAAAGAGAAATAGAGATAGAAAGAGAGAAGAGAGTGAGAGAGAGAAAGAGAAATAGAGATAGAAAGAGAGAAGAGAGAGAGAGAGAGAGAAAGAGAGAAGAGAGAGAGAAAGAGAAATAGAGAGAGGAAGAGAAATAGAGATAGAAAGAGAGAATTGAATTGAATTGAATATAATAACTTTATTTACATAAATTAAATATACAAATGAACACCTCCTAAGCTAATGATAACTTACTGGGAGGTATGCTCCTCTCTTAAATGATAAAAAAAAACTATGTACTTTACAATTAATTTTTTTAACTTTACTTTAAACATCAAACATCAAAAGATACACTGTAACAATTTATAATTCTAAGGAAATTTAACTTTGATTCTATTTACAAATATTGAGTAACTATGTTTTTGTTCAATGGATATGTCCACTGGTCCATGGATTGGTCGCACAAATACTACAGTTCAGGGATTCGAACCCCGATCAGATTGGTAATTCAGAATGCTATCCTTAATTTTCGATTTAACCAAAAAAAATTTTGTCTCATTCAAGAAATCCTGGCAGTATTTATCAAGCAACATTAGTATTCTATATTCCAGCCTCCTGTCTCCATAACGCTTGGTATTGACACGTGTCCGCCTGAATACCTGGCGGCGTAATTGATACGGCTGAGAAGAGAGGGATAGAGAGAAAGAGAAAAGAGAGAGAGAAAGAGAAATAGAAAGAGATAGAAAGAGAGAGATAGAGAGAAAGAGAGATAGAAAGAGAGAAGAGAGAGAGAAAGAGAAATAGAAAGAGATAGAAAGAGAGAGATAGAGAGAAGGAGAGAAGAGAGAGAGAGACAGAGAGATAGGCAGATTCACTCAGATTCTGCATGGTTCAAGAAATAGTCTGGCGCCACTGCAGACTATGAAATTGTCACTAAGGGTGGTTTGGAAATCATGAATTTGTATCTTGATAACAATGAGCTGGTGTGAATATTTTCACAGAAATACCATCGAAAGGAAAGGTACAAAAAACTTCCTAATGCTTATATTTTTTCTTCTATCATAAACTATGTAACTAGGAATGCCTAGTAAAAATGCTTCTAGTTTCTCCACAGGTAACACGACTATTACAGAAACATGACTCAACATACAAAATACAACACTGACTAGACAATGACTTAACTCAAACTGCCCAACTAACAAAGACACGAATACAAATTAAATGTATCTTCCTGTGGTTAAATTAGCAGGAAGATAACAACATGATCACAGAAAACACACAGGATGATAACAAAAAAAAGTCAAAAACAGGGAGGCGGATAAGTCAAAAACAGGAACCGCTCCCCCAAATAAAGCTAGATAAACCTTATCTAGCAACCGAAAAGTTGCAATTATTATTATTTGCTACAGAGGACTTTACCACTTTAATATACAATATCTTGTACGATTTTTTTGTCTATAATTCCGCCACTGGTCGCTGTTTCACATCAAAAGAGCTACTCATTTTTCCTTACGAGGTATATATGAGTGGACCCCGAACTTCTAAGTACAGAACAGAAAAAATCCTACCTCGCTAGGGATCGAACCCAGGTCACCGTGCGTATTGACCTAGCGCGCTAACTCACTCTGCCACCTTGACTACTACTTAATCATAGCATGTAATTATATAAATAATAATAATAATATCGGCTTGTTTATACTGCCGAATTAGAACTATTGAAGTCTCATTTTCCCAGCAGCAAGCCAAGATCATGTGATAAGAATTACGAACAGAAGTTATTTGTCATGTCCTCACCAGGCGCGGCCGGTGGGAATTTGGTTTGGGGGTGCTGTAAAATTTTACGAAAAGAAAAACTATGCAACATTTAATACATGTCTGCAAGGCCTAGTGGTGAAGTGGTTATGTCAGGGAGAGGGAATTCTAACTAGGGGGCCAATAGTTCAAGTCTCACGTGTGGTGATTATCGAGAATTCTGTTAGAGTGGTTAGGTATCATAATAAATTAATTTGTTTTAATTTATAAAAATGATTAGCTGACGCAAATATGATGATAATTTTGGAATAACGTTTATTTTTCACGACCATTGTAGGTTTTTTTTCAACATACATGAGAAAAAAAATGTTCAAAAGAAAGAAAATAACAATTTATAAAGGACTTACTCTTTACTCTACTGATTATTTGGAGAAGAATCCATTCGCTGGATTTCGAACAAAACTTGTGAATGGCTTTTTCATTGAAGTCAGAATCAAATATGTATGTTTGAAATCATTTTTTTGTCAAGTGAAAACAAAGAAAACTTATTCTTAATAAGATGTCAACTGAATAGATTTTGTTTTTCCATACCTGCTTTGAAATGTAATTACCTAATTCCTATGTGATAAAAAAACAATACATTCTATACTTTTTTCATTAAAAGTAAAAATATACATTTTTAACTTTAAAGAGAATGAATTGATAATGCTAATTTAATTTTAATATCCTTTATAAGAAGTTTCAAACCCAACTTAAATTGATTGCACAAATTTAATCTTAAAATGAATTCAAAAAGGATAAAATAAATGTTATAATTATAGACCGATATGTTTACAAAACTTTGGGTAAAATAAACTGTTAGGTAAATTCAATGATTAATTTTTATTTGTTACACTGTACTTTAAATCATTAAATAAATTGT
This sequence comes from Bactericera cockerelli, assembly GCA_024516035.1. Classification (NCBI taxonomy): domain Eukaryota; kingdom Metazoa; phylum Arthropoda; class Insecta; order Hemiptera; family Triozidae; genus Bactericera; species Bactericera cockerelli. Next base: position 29,815,017 of record CM044958.1, read on the forward strand.
AACCGATTATTAATTAATTTTCAAAACAAAAACACTGAAATTTAAATAATTACATGCGGAACGGAACGAAAGGGCACAAAACAAAACCAGGTCATTCGCCTCCCGCGCGAGCCCCTGAACTAGTTGACAGTTGTTGTCTAGTTCCTTCTTCCTTCTTCCTTCCGACTTCCCCTCTCCTCATGAACGGTAATCTAAAAATAACTTGCATTTTTCTCCCGCATAACTCTAGAGCTCTGAAGTTAATCAGAATGTTTTCAGCGGACATTATTTGCCTCCTTCTCGTCTCCCCCGAGACCAAACCCCTGTGCGGGCTGGTTTAGTTGCTCCATGCCTTCTCTTTCAATAAGGCATGAGCAGAGAAAAGAGAAATGCTCTACGGAGCGCGGCAGCGTTCCGCACGGAGAAGCCAAAAAGTAAGAAGCGCGTTAAATATAGCTCCGTGAAGTTGGCTCGCCCCTAAAACCAATATGAAAGCTTTATTAGTCAAAAGTTTATATTTATGTTCTCTACAATCAAGCTTGGCTAAGGTTTATCTAATTAGGTACCTAGTTTTTATTTAGCATGATTTTTTTTATCATAATGATATTTTTTATGAATTTTTGTTCGAAATATGCGTAATGATTTTCATTCACTACAAGCTAGAGAGACATGAAAAAAAAAAATTTCTTTCCTTTTCGTCTGGGGGTGCTGGAGTTCCGCAGCTCCTTAGCACCGGCCGTCCCTGGTCCTCACTTGGATTCGAACCCACGACGTTTGGAAAATCTGTGTTCACAATGTTCCGTTTGTTAGGAAAAAGGAAAATATAAAATTGAAAATTTCAGAAGCGATTTATGATTTATTATAAAAGTAAACAGTAATAGGTATACAGAGTATGACATTATGTTATTACCGATAAGGCGGCGGACTTGTAACCTGGAGGTCGGTGGTTCAAGTCCCGGTTTCAGCATAGATTGAGTAAAGCGAGTTTGAGTAGTTGTGACATCACGAAAGTGAATAGCACAAATATGATAATTTATTACATAATATCATACTTAACACAGTTCCACAAAGAAGCTGAAGGTAAAAAATAAGGTAGGTACATACCTACCAAAGTAATGTGAGCGTAATTGCGTAATATAAACGTCACATCAATAAACGATTGTTTATCTTCTTCAGCAACGCCTGCATCTGAATTATCTGCGACGAAAAAAAAATGGAAAGGTCTACCTATCTAAATTCTGTGAGATTACTTATTATTAACCTACTCTTCTCAGAAACAACTGCATCAATATCAGGCTGAATGTTACTTTATTAGCTATCATACTTGTGTTAATCACTTTCGTGATGTCTTAACTACTCAAATTCGCTTTACTAAATCTACGCTGAAACCGGGATTTTAACCACCGACCTCCAGGTAACAAGTCCGCCGACCTATCGATTAAACTACTGAGGTCGGTCTAATCAGGTTGAATGTTACTCATTTTAACGCGAATGTCAGAGGACACTTCTAACTTACTCCTATATTTGTGTTTTACAAATACAACATGAAAAGCCAGATTCGCACATATAATTATGTGGTAACAAAGGGTAGTAGGGCTTTTATTATTTTTTTGTGGAGACTTGATATTGGTTTTCATCAAAAAATCAACTTAACTACTAGTGTTAAACATATATTATCTTTCATGGTCTTTGTGTACGGTCAAAATTTTATCATATTTTGTGTACAACTGAAAATGGCTTCCCGTACCATCTGAAATTGCCCCGAGTACCACCGTTTGAGAACCTATGGTTTAATTCATGAGAACAACGTGGAGTCCCCCCGCACCTCTGCTCCCATCGCTTCGTTGCAATGAGAGAGGCACGGGGTTCCATACAGTTCTGCATCTGATTTGCGTTTCAATAGGCGAGGCGGGGGGTGGGTTTTTCGATGTTAAAACCTCTCTCCTGGCGTTACGGTTGGAGTACAAAATTCGGGGTTTGTTGTTCCTGGGAGTACATAATTCAGAGATTATTTTGGTATGCGGTACAATATTCTAGCTCCATCGGTTAAAATCGTGAAGTTAGCACCCGACATGTTCCAACCTCTCTCCTGGGGTTACGGTTGGAGTACAAAATTCGGGGTTTGTTGTTCCTAACAGTACATAATTAGTACATTATTATGGTAGGTGGTACAAAATTCTAGCTTCAATGTCGGGTGCTAGCGTGAAGTTAGCACCCGACATGTTTCAACCTCTCTCCTGGGGTTACGGTTGGAGTACAAAATTCGGGGTTTGTTGTTCCTAACAGTACATAATTAGTACATTATTATGGTAGGTGGTACAAAATTCTAGCTTCAATGTCGGGTGCTATCTTCACGGACCTGTTTTTCTATGCTTAGTATGTTTAGGTTGTTGTATAAATCTTCGGTCGGGTATCTTTGTTCTTTTTTGTAGATTAATTTAAGAAGTAGCTTTTGGGCAATACTTAGTTTTCTAATAATGGATTTATCAGCAACTCCAAATGCACAAATTCCATACTCAATGGCCGATTGCACAAGGGCGTAGTAAACTTCTTTAAGGAGGGATAGGCTTAAAAATTTCCTCAATGACAAGAAAGGGTATATTAAACGTCTCAGACGTTTCACAAGAGATGTTATGTGAACCTCCCACCTGAGGTGGCAGTCTAGGTCAACGCCAAGATATTTAGCACTTCTAACTAACTCCATGGAGGTACATGAACAAGAATCAGGGCATGCTGGGGACTCATGGATCGTAATGCCCGGGACCTCAGGGAGTTTAGTCTTATTTATAGCAAATGGTATTAATTTGGTTTTTTCTATATTTAACATTAAATTATGTTCTTGAAACCATTTTTTAATAGATAACATATCCTCCTGAATTTTCCCAAACACTTCTCCCCATGAGTAGGGATGGGATTCTCGACTCGTTTAGAATATTCGATTCAGTAGACTCAGTTCATCAAAAGTAGTCGACTCAGTGAGTCGACTCTTTAAGAGTCGCGGTTCTTTGAAATTCTGTATAATTTGTTTCACCTTAGATAATGGGGGTAGTCGATTCAGTAGGTAGTCTAGGGAGTATGGATGGGATTCTCGACTCGTTTAGAATATTCGGTTCTGTAGACACTAGACTCAGTTCGACTAAATATTCATCTGAATATTCATATTGCCCTCCCCTACATCTAGTTCTCACTTATCCCCTGATATCACATTAAGAAGCTAGTAGAAAGAAATTAATTTTGAGTGGGTAACAGACTTGTTTTCAATGGATAAAGCCATAGTCAATCCTATTCAAGAGTTTGAAAGATTATATTCTTAAATCGTCCCTGACGGTCCCTATAGGACGGGACCGATGCGATGAGATGTTGAGTGATGACGTCAGTGGGTAACAGACCTATTTCTAATGGCTAGTGCTAGTGGGTTAAACCAGACAAGGAAATGAGCGGTGAGTCGATAGTCGATTCTTTAGAACTTCGAGAGTCGATTCATACGACTCTTCAGAAATAGTCGACTCTTCGAGTCGACTCGCTCAATATTTACCCATCCCTACCCATGAGTCTCCACGCACCACCAGAACCGTGTCGTCAGCGAATGATATGAGTCGACCATGCAAAAGTAATTTATGAAGTTTATGTACATAAATGTTATACAGGGTGGGTGATAACACTGTCCCCTGGGGTACTGAGTAGGGTCTATTATCTAGGACATCGCTTAACTTTGCTTCTAGTATTTTTTTATTTATATTTGATGTATTATTGTTAGTATTAGAGTCCCTGTTTTCATTGTCTTCTGGACACTCCGAGTGTCCATGAAGTTTTACTTGTTGCTTCCTATTTCTAAGGTAATTTTTAAACAAGTTCAATTGGCTACCTGTTATTCCTATATCATGTAATGTATTAATTAGTTTTGCATGGTCTACCATATCGAACGCCCTGGAAAGGTCCATCAGAACCGCTGCCGATTTTTGGCCGCTATCCATAGCAGGATAGATCTCCTCCACCACCTCCAGGATAGCATCGGTTGTGTTTTTGTTCCGCCGGAATCCGAATTGGTCTTTATTTAAAATTTCATTTTCGTCCAAGTAATTAACTAGTCGCCTTTTGATGCACCTCTCGAAAATTTTCGATGATATGTTTAATAGAGAAATTGGCCTATACTGTGTAACTAAGGTGGCATCTCCTTTTTTGAATATTGGACAAATTACTGACGTTTTATAGTCCTCCGGGAATACTCCTTGCCGGAGGCACAGGTTAAAAACATACGAAAGTGGTTTAGCAACGTATTTACTCATTTTTTTAAATACCTCAGATCCTATTCCGTCAATGCCTGGTGCGGAACCGCCTTTTAAATTTTTGATTATTTTTTCTACTTCGTCTGGACTGACGGTGTTAAGGTATAAATTGACACTCGGGATTACTCGCGTATCGGATGCTATCCTGTTGGTGGCGTCAGCGATACTAGTGCCTGCTCCCCCTTGGGGGGTTAGAGTACCTACATTGCAAAAATATTTATTAAAATAGTTTGCAACCAAATGAGTGTTTTCCTTAACATCTATTAGTTGACCGTCGATGTTGATTCTGTCTGGACCATTGGACTTTGCTGGTTTGTGTTGTATCACTTCTCCCAATATATTCCACACTTTGCGTTTGTCCCCCTCTGTATTCGCTTTGTGAATTTCTTTTTTTAGGTAGTCATTTTTAGATTTTTCCAGAATTTGGTTTAGTTTATTTCTATATTTTTTGTATTGAGACAGTAAGGTTGTGTTGAAAGGTTGTTTTTTAGTTTGTAAATGTAGTCTGTCTCTCTTTTTAATGGATGTAATCTATCCAATCGTAATCCATGGTTTTAATTTTTTCGTTATTTTTTTCGTACTTGGTGTACTATTTTTAATTACGAGCTGTTTAAGTTTTACAGTTAATAAATTAGCTGCCATGTTGGCATTATGACATTCATAAATGTCTTCCCATTTCTCTATTATTGTATCGAGCAAAAGACTATCAAAGTTAATTTTATTTACTGGGGTTACATAGTTGGGTTTTTTAGGGATATTATTTTTAGGTTCAACAATTTTCAGGACGGTGGAAAAATGGTCGGAAGTGGATGTTTTTACTACCATTGCTGAGTAATTATCATCAACATTTGGTCCAGCAAAGATATGATCCAGACAGGTTCGCGCTGCGATTCTTGTGACCTTGTTAATAAGACTCATATAACCATTAATTGCCATTAAATTTAAGTAATCATTGACCAGATTATCATTAGTATTTAAAATATTAATATTTATATCACCAGAAGTAAAACAGACGTTGCAATTTTCCTTTTCATTGCGCAGAAGTTCACCATAATTTTCGAGGAATGTACTTATATTTCCGCTGGGGGATCTGTAAAGTGCGTATCCAATGTAGGTTTTATTTTGTTTTATTATCTTTAATTTTAACGTGTTACAGTCCTCTAAAGGGATTTCTTTGACACTATGTTCGAGAGACTCGTTAATGAAAACCATAACCCCGTCTGTTTTCCTTCTGTTTTCTTTGGTATAGTACATCCTATAACCCTGCAATACATACTGCTCCACATGGATGTCTTTAATGTGACATTCACTTAAGATAATACAATCAAATGTTTTCAAGTTAGCAAACATAACCTCGAGTTCAGTATGTTTGGCCTTTATGCTACATACGTTCATGTGATACAGTCTGAATGCATCGTTATCAGATAAGAAATCATTAAGGTCGCCTAAATCTCCCTCCCTGGTTTTGTCCTCCTCAAAGTCAATTTGGAATAGCGTGTTTCTATTACTACCCATTATCAAAGATAAGGAGGAATTTTGAGATTTTGACTTTCAGGAGGCCAGGGAGTGAGATCCAGACGATACCTACTATCATAATACAGAAATGCTCATACAGGAACACCAGGGTACAGATATTAGTATAGCTATGTACGAATGACATATTAAGTATATGATGAGATGCAACTGTTAGTTCAGTGACCCCTCTGTTGAAGTGATCATTGAATGAACGGATAACTTGTAAGATGGTGTACCTGCTTGGATGAAGTTTGATAAGTTTATAGATATAGGTAATGAATACGAGTATACATAGTTTACATAGATTTGTAGATACTATGGAGATTTGATACTTGCGATAGGAGAATAGAATATAGATTAGAATGGTTTGTTTATGACAAAGTGATTTTACTGTTTCCTCATTTTTTGGTATTTTATTGATAAGTTGTGTGGTTGAAAATATCTTCTGTGTTAGTTGAAATTCGCACCATTTTTCTTCAGTTCTTCTAGTTCATTCATTGTGCTGATCTTGAGTACCTTATTGCTTCCGTCTTCTTTCTTGATTAAGATGAAAGAGTCCTTCACCCATACATACTTGATGTTGTTGTCTCTTGCAAATGACTTGGTTGCATTTAGAAGAGTTTTCCTTTTTCCTGTGATGTGTTCATTTAAATAGATCGGTATGTCTGGTAAGTTTTTGTTGATAAGTTTTGCAGTAAGAGCTTTCCTTTGGCCATCGGAATCTGGCGAGTTGAACGTTTTGTATTGTTTAAGCCATTTATTCCTTAGATATCTAGATCCCATGTGTACTATGATGGCTCTTTGCCCTTTGTTCTTGTCTTTATTAAATGGGTCAACACGGTGAGCAACTTGTATATCACCTTCTTTGATATCTTGTAGCCCTATAGCTTCTCCTATTAATTCCACTATCTTCACAACATTCTCTTTTGATGTTTCAGGCATGTTTTTAATTTCTAGATTTGCGATCCGTGATCTATTTTCTAACATATCATTTTTTTCCTCGTATAATTCTTTTATTTGGTCAATACTTTGCCTCAGGGTAGTATTTTCTTGTTCTAATTTTTCCTGTTTAGCTAATACCTCCTCATATTTTTTCTTCATATCATCAAACTTACCAATCATGTTGTCCAACTTCTCTTCTGTATTTCCGATCTTTGTGTTCATGTTTGCAATCATCAGTTTTATTTCCCGCATATAACACTCCATGTCTGTCGCTTCCTCAGGTGGGTTGGGCTTGTTGGTGATAGGGCTGATAAGTGTGTTGGTTTTAGTTACTTTACATTCGTTACATTTCCAGGTTTGCTTCTTCTGCCCCATTTTTCGGAAGTTTTCCTCGTCTTTGTCTGCACATTGGTAATGAAATATCTTGGTGCACACGCAACACTTCAGTTGCTCCTGAGTTGCAACCGCTATATGACATTTGAAGCACTTACTCATTTTGTCGGTAGTGGTTTCTTAATAATTCTCAAATAATTGTTTTCTTTTAACTAACAAATAATCACCTAAAAATTAAATAAAATTCAGTTAATCTTTTTTTCAGCTGGGAGGTTGGAAAGAGTAACGACCGTCATTATGAGCGCTCGAGTCTCGGTTATGGTCCCTCACATTAAAACTGCATTAATAACAACAACAACAATAACAACTAGAAAATTAAAAAAATAAATCCGTGATGATGGTGATTATCGTCATTGTCATGATGGGGATAATAATAATGATGTCAATTATTAGGGTGGTAATATTTTATTTATTTTTTAATTTGGGATATAGGGTGGTAATATTATTTTTTATTTATTTATTTAGAAACTCTTTATTAGTAGGTAGAACATATTATATGCAGACAAATAATGGTAAAAATTAAATATAAAAATTTACAATATTAATAATATAAACAAGGAAAAAAAAAAAAAAAAAAAAAAAACAAAACAAAACAAAATCTATACATATGTCCTAACTAAAGGGCGGGGTTATTGCCTATGGCAATCTCTTCCACCCAACCCTTTTTATTATTTTTTAAATTTGTGTTAAGTGTCACTTTCAACTTGATGGTCATATCAAGACGTGGGTTCTACCCTCCATTCGCTGGGAACTCACAAATCAGCTGCTCAATTTAACCACACCTAGCCTGAGTGGGGCCGGGAAAAGCCAGCATCACAAGGGTTCAAATGTAAATAGTCACCCATTTACATTTTTGAAATGGTTCAAATTCAAATGTAAAAGGTCAATTGGTCACCCAGCCAAATTCTTCGTTGGACGTTGCTTAACGCTCTCGTGACAGAACGAGGAATAATGCTTGCGATAGCCAGCGCCGGCGTCGATGGCACCTTAAATACACCAGTTCTTATTCTGTTACTAAAATTAAGCAACGTCCAGCGAGTTTAACACTTTGATGTGTGACCATACATGACGGGCTGGCTATACCCTGCACAAGCCAAAACCAGACCGAGTAAGGTTAATATGCGCAGTTGATTTGAGAGTTTCTCGGGATTGGATGGTTAAGCCCATGTCATACAGTTAAAAGTTAAACGTTGAGCAAAAAAAAAAATAATGATAATGATGATGATGAAAAAATGTTTTTATTTTAATAATAATAATAATGCTATTTCTAATAATAATGACTAATAATAATATAATAATAATGTGTTTCTTTGTGTTATTATAAAAACCACAATTTTTAGTGGGTAGCGCAGAACTATAGGACTTTTTCCATATCTTTTAACACCTCTTATATCTTATTTTTGTCTATAATTCCGCCACTGGTCGCTGCTCACATTGAAGCAGCTACTCATTTGTCCTCACGAGGTATGAGTGGATCCCGAACACCCAAGAACAGAGCGGAAAAAATCCTGCCCCGCTGGGGATTGAACCCGGGTCACGGTGCGTGCAATGCTGAGCGCGCTAACTCACTTGGCCACGGTGACTTCCAATAATAATGACTATGGCTCTGATAATAATAATAATGGCGGACAGAACGGTAAGCGTGTGAACCGGCGCGGTGGTGGGATATTAGCTCTGGGGTCCCGGGTCTACGACTTCGAATCCCCTAAATCTGGTGACGGGTTAGACAAGCAAAGCGGGTGGGGGTCGTAAAAGAAATGTTGCCTCCAAATATCGACTCTGGCAGTCTGTGAGGATTCGAGTAATTGATTCTACAGGGTGGTCCTTGCGTTGAAGCATTGAAATACCGTGCACTGGTAGTTAAGTGTTCAACGCGCTAGTCTAGTAAACCAGGTAGTCTTCTTTGCCAGATGTTGTTGCTGATATTCCTGGCTATCAGTTGATAAGAAATGATAGACTTTCTGAGGCTGGCTGAAAGTGAACGTTTGCGTAGTATGTCCAACAAAAGGAGAGAGAATGCCGTTGGCATCAGCATCGCCCTTGATCAAGTTTTGTTTTATTAATTTCAATTTCTATGTAAATATACTATTTAGGTACCTACTTTATTGTAAATAAAACTTGATCTAACATGTTTCATAATAATTTCCATAGGCGACGTACCTTACGGCCCCATTCAATGAAACTAAATAAATATCGGTTTAGATAAGCTACCTATAGCAGAGTCGGAATAAGGGTTGGGTGGAAGACATTGCCACAGGCAATAGCCCCGCTCTTTAGAGTCTTTAGTTAGGACACTTTATTTATTTATTTTTCATACTAATTTATCTTTTATTTATATTTTTCTCAATTGTATACTGTAAATATTGTGTCCTCCTAATAAAGATTAAAATAAATATAATAATATTTCCACTTCGTGCTTTGGATGTTATCGGGCTCATGTCTTGTGAGGAAAAATTAGTAGCTGCTTTGAATTGGGCAGTGACAAGTGGCGGAGTTATAAGTAAAATAAGATATTATGGATCCGGAAAATGTCAATTATTCAACGTTATCCACTGAAATTGTTTTTTTTTTTTTTTTTCTTACACCATATAGATGGGATTGGCAATTATTACTACCTACAAACATAATCTCCAGCAATAACTGACAATAATTACGTACAAAAGAAAATAGAGAAAAAAATTCTGATGAAATAACACAACCAAACACATTTTTTAATATTATTATTAAATAATATAAGTATTATTATTATAGTTGGTTTTTTTATATTGAACTTTTGTTTTCCCACGAACAATAAATATACTTCGTAATTAAAAAAAAAATTGATGATTCATCCAGTATTGGAAACAATGTTGTCTGTCTCATATGTCACCCCAGATTAAATTAAAAATGTGTGAAAACGTTCAAGGTCCTTGCTTGCTAACATGTGTGTTTTTAGGGACCCTAAATGGAACATAAATATTTCATTCCTGAATCCTGAGAGTACCCTGACCTTCCCTGGGCTCAGAGGTCATGATGCTTCGAACCCCTGAAGTGACAGGAAAAAGTCTGACATTATGTCAGATTTCATACAAATCCACTCCGTGTAGAATTTGAAGGCGATAATGTTGTTACTTTTTAGTGGAAGGTAATTACCAGGCGAGGTTAATATTATTACTCAAGGCATTCTGTACCACATATCAGAATTTTATCATTACGTAGTCACAATCTCAAATAAATGAGGCATTTTTTTATTTTAAAGATGAGTGTTTCACAGCCGTTTTTACTTCGTAGCCATGAAACAGGAGCTACGGTAGACGCTTGTGGTCTATGTTGTAAACCGCCCATCCCGTAGTGTGCCTCCCCTCTGATGGGCGAGAAGTGACACAATACTTCCCATTTAGGTGCTGGGTCAACACGAGCGCACCGGAAGGTATCCCTTTCAAAAACAAATGCATGTAACCAAATTAAGAATACAAATTTTTGTCGCCACGGAAGATCGAACCCGGGACGTTCCGCATGGCAAGCGAGTGCTTAACCACTGAGCTAATCGAGCGCTCAACGTATGGGATCTGATTCACAGATTACGGATCCACACCCTAGATTTTTTACATTACGACATAATGTATAAAACAAGGAAACATTGGCCCATTGAAGTAAAATCAGCGAAAGTCTCTTTTGCAAAATTTAAGTTAACAGAGTGTCACGAAAGTTTCTGAAATCCCATGTCGTGTGGTGGTGATCAAAGGCAAAGTCTCCTGAGTGTACACAGTCAGGTTGGAAAGTTAATAATATAATTAGTACACGGATACAGTCGAACGTGGATAGAAAAGAAACCTGGATACGGGAGAACGATTTTCAGGTCAAACATAAGTGTTGGGTGGAAGAGATTGCCATAGGTAACAACCCCGCCCTTTAGTTAGGACACATGTTGATATATATTTTTCTTTTTTACTTTCCTTATCCTATAATAAGGAAAGTATTGTATTCGTCGAAAATTTGACCTACCCAGTTTTTCACATTTCTGGACGAATCATAGCCTCAGGATACCAAAAAAGTTGTTTTCAGCCATTGGTCCGTGCGTCTGTCTGTCTGTCTGTGTGTCTGTGTGTCTGTGTGTGAACAGGATATCTCAAGAACGGTAAGAGCTAGAGACTTGAAATTTGGTATGCAAATCAATTTTATACACCAGACGAACCACGAAACTTTTGGTTGCAATCGGCCGCAGAATGCGGCCGCAGGGCCGCAAATATTGGCCGCAAGCGCCGTTTCTATGAATTGGTTAAAGATACAAAAAAAGTTAGAGAACAACATTTTCTTAGATTAAAAAAATAATAGGAGTCTATTCTGATAATTTTTTTGATATCTTGAACTTTTTTGAACTCGGCCCTAATTTACCGGTATTTTGGGGGGGACCCACTTGGACTAACTTTTTTATTATTCATCCTAGATGGGAGTTGTGACATATCAAATCCAATGATTTTAAGGTGCTGATTACGAATTTGATGTTTATTTTTAGCTAAATGTTACCTTTGAGTCACCAGTGGCTTTTGGTCCCGTTTCCATTCCTAATATGATAAGGAAAGTCGTGTGATGTTTACACCAGATTTTTATTGTATATATTGTTTCCATTTTGTTCATTTTTAGAATAATTATTTGTACTGTACATAATATATGTCTTCTTATATCTAATAAAGTGTTAAATGATAATAATAATAATTAATCATTTCCCTCTCTATAAAGGAAAATGATCTCTTATTTATAAGAGAAAACCTGGATATAAGAGAAAAAAAGTCCGGTCCCTTCAGTCCTCATATACCAGCTTGGACCGTATCTATTCTGCTCGATAAGGACTGAAGAACCATTATTTCAACATTTTACTTCCGAGAAATTTCTAATATTAGAAATCGGAAGTATTGTGTTCGTTTTTGTAAAAATTTTTTTTTTTTTTTTTATCATCTGTGTGTTGATTAAAACAGCCAAATTATGAAACTGAATTAAATATCTATGATTTGTTAATCCAAGCCACTATCACTTACCAGCTGATATATAACTGAGCTGTGATTGGTTGAAATTCCCAACAGAGGGATAGTGTAGGATTATTTAATCTAATCCTGTTTCATAATTCGGGCCAAGAGTGATGGTGACTGAATTTCTAACACTTGTTTTACTGAAACCTTGGAGATCCAATTATCTCAAAAACTTTTTTCTCGACACCCTGTCGGTATTGAAAGAGAAAAAAGTAAGAACTTTCTCTATCTAAAAAGTTGGAAATCAAGCGGAGATTTACAACCTTTAGCTTCCAGGTGAAACTTCCAGAAATAATAATAATACTCTTTAGTGGAAGGTAACGACCAGGCGAGATTAATGCTAATAGCATTTTCTAACCCCTAACCCTCAGAGTCTCATTATTATGTGGTCATATTTTCAAATAAATGAGGAAAAATTCAAGCATTGGGTGGGATTCGAAGCAACGGATCCCTATATTACCAGACTGGCATCTTAACCACTTGACTACCAGTGCATTCGTCTTAACCACTTGATTACCAGTGCATTTCTGGATCTGCGTATTTCAAAGATAATAATTATTGATGGCATGTTGAGTACACCAGGTCTTGTCAGATCTCGGAATTTAAGCAACTGTGGCAATGGGCAACGTTCAGCGAGGTCCGGACTAGAAGGGTGAACACTCAAATTCGCAGGCCATTCCTCTGAACCAACCAAGGCGGGCTGAGGTTAGTGTCCGTAGTTCATTTGTAAGTTTTAAATTTAAACTCCAGTTACCTGTTTACGTAATTGCATAAATTTATGCGTGTAAACAGAGATAAAAAAAAAGAAAAAAAAATTTGCACAGTAAATGTAACGGAAAAAAATCAAAGTTTTTTTCCTGTAAATGAGAGCCTGAGTGGCTTGAAAATTGAAAAAGTTATTAGCTACTTGTAATGTACTTAAGCCTCCTCCCTCTGCCTTGTTAAAAGTTTACTAAAGTTCAAAGACTCTGTAACTCTGCACGGGGAGGTCTCTTTGTGCCAACATGGTGTCTATTTCTGTTCCAGAGTTAATTTAACTTTATTCCTGGAGAAGGTTGGCACGTTTCAAGGTATCTTTTTTTTTTTTTTTTTTTTTTTTTTAAACAAGAATTGTGCTTTATTTGTACATAATTTCATAACAATAACAATAACATAATAAATAACAAAGTACTTAAAATTAATAGAATAAAATAATATAAGTATGCACTATACTATCACACTAAGGTACCTGGAGAACCAGGCACCTTGTTTTGTGATAGTAGAGTTGCTTGGGATGTAATTTTACCTATTCTGTTTGGAATGTAAATTTACCTACATAGTTCCTTTTTTTTAATTATATAATTATTCATAGAATTATAAATAAAAAAAACATGATTTTAATTTATTGTTGTGTTTTTGTTTTCGTTCTCTGCCATCCATTTTTTAAGCAAGTTTTTAAATTTTATTTTGTCATGTTCCTCTTTGATTTCGGTGGGTAACTGTTCAAACGCTTTAACTCCTAAATATTTTATCGATTTTTGTCCTTTACTTGTCTTCATACGCGGTATCACAGGGTTTTTCCTTCTCAATTGGTATTGGTGATCTTTATAGGTTACTAGAGAGTTTTTTTGTACGTATGTACAGACATTTTTAAAAAAGAGGTTTTCTATATTTTGTAATTTTGAAATTTGATATAATTTTTTACTTGGAAATAGTCTATTTTTCCTATATATGATTTTTATTATTAATTTTTGTGTAACTTCTAGTCTATGGAGTGCAGACTTACTAGCTCTTCCATAGGCGGATATAGCATATTCTAGTGATGACTGGCAAAGTGCAAAGTAGATTTCTCTTAACATATTTATGGATAAAAATGTCCTGAGGGCTAGAAACGAATGTATTAGTCTGCGCAATCTTTTAACTTGTGAATCAATGTGTGCATCCCAACGTAAGTGCTGGTCCAGCTCCATCCCTAGGTACTTCCATGAGGAGACCATGTCGATGCTACTACATTGACAGGTTGTTGTGTTATTGCAATCAGATTCATGTATGACGACACCGCTCTGTCTAGGTAAAGACGGCTTGTTAATGCAAAGGGGTAGAATTTTTGTTTTATTTATGTTTAAATGTAGGTTTCTGGATCTGAACCATCTTTTTAGTACTAGCATGTTTTCCTGTATTTTAGTAGTGACTTCCTCCCAGGTTTTTCCTCGTATACAGAGAGCGGTGTCGTCAGCATATGAAACAATCCTTCCTTCTAGGCCTAATTTATATATCTGGTGTACATATACATTGTAGAGAATCGGGCTCAGCACCGTCCCCTGGGGGGTTGAATAGACACCACTTGTCATTGCGTCACTAAGGGTGAACATTTCGTTTGATTGAATGCTGACAGGTGTTTGCTGGCTTTTCTCTGCTAGGCTATTATTGTTACTATACAAGGTATTTTGCGTTTTACCTTGTATTTTGTTAATTTTAACCCTTTGATATCTGTGTGTAAGGTAGCTTTTAAATAAACTCAGGGAACGTCCCTCTATTCCTATACTTCTTAGGGTTTCTAAAAGGACAGTATGATGCACGGTATCAAATGCCTTGGACAGGTCCATCATCACAATGGCGGCCATATCACCCTCATCCATAGCCTCATAAGCAAATTCACAGACATCTACAACTGCATCATTAGTATTTTTGCCCTCTCGGAATCCATATTGTCTCCTTTCCAGAATATTATTTTTTTCTAAAAAAATACAGAGTCTGGTTTTAATCACCCGTTCTAATATTTTACTGAAAGCGGTAGTTAGTGAGATAGGTCTGTAATTCTCTATGCTCTGATGGTCTCCTTTTTTAAATATTGGTCTGATAATAGAAATTTTGAAATTTTCAGGAAATGTCCCTTGTTCTAGGCACAGGTTAAAAATATGTGCTAGAGGTTTAAGTATAAGTGATTTAATTTTTTTTAAGACTTTCATGTGTATGTTATCATGGCCTGCGGCTGACTCTCCACGCATGGAAGTTATTATTTTATCTAACTCTATTTCTGTCACTGGTTCTAGTTCAAAAGGGTAAAAGGGGTTTTGCTGCTGGGGAGTTTCTAAGATAAAATGCAAGTTTTCAGTCCAGGTGTCAAAGTTGTCCATTGTCTAAGTTGTCTATATGTTCAGATCCCGTGAAAATATTTTTTTTTGCAAGTTTAAAACACTCATATTTAAAACGTTGCGCTGTCCTGATTCCTAATGATCTTATTATTATTATTTATTTTTTTTTTAATCTTATATCTTTTTCTTCTAACAATCTTACATGTTACGATCTTACAAAATTTTATTTTGCCCTCATTACACACCTACTTCAGACATTGCCGTCCTAGTTTTACCCTCCAGGATTATCGTACCAGCTACCCTCATTAACCTCACCTAGCCTGGCTAGGTTCGGAAATGCCAGCCGTAGTATTCGGGGGGAACAGAATTCTCTGTGAGAAGACTCTGCTTCAATCGAGAATCAAACTCGGGATCTCTAGACTACAGGCAGTAAAAACCACCGTTAAGCCCTAATTCCTGATGATCTAGGTAGCAAAATAATATACACAACTATATTTCGTCTCAAAACAACAAAAACAGGTTCCATACGAAGAAGGAAAAGAGCCTGAATGATTGACCAAAAGTAGTCCCTGTTAACTCGAAATGATATAACTCCCAGTTGGGGTTAAGTTAAGAGAGTTACAAAAGTCAAGAAAACTCAAAAAAGAAGGAAAAGCGGACGAAAATAAATGGATAGAAATATAAGGGCAAGGGTTCCCTTAATCCCCGCTCTACTTAAATATGTATAAATCCGGGAGAAGCGCCCAGGAAGAGCAGCCGTGTGTATCCTATGATTTATGAAATGCTTTAGATTTAGACGCCATCAAAAAAGGGAATTTTCGGGAGGAGAAATTTATGGTCGGGAACTAAAGTGCTGGTGGCTTCTGGAAGCTTTGGCGGTGGGGCGTCTTGAGTGTTTTGTCTTGAGGCGTCCACTGAAAGATCTTTAAAAAAATCATGACATAAATATTTTCTCAAATTATGAAATTGTTTTTAAGAAATTCTCAGTCATGTGACCAAAAGAGGCTAATCAACTTCAGGCCTTATTTGTTTTAAACTTAATTCGAAATGGATAAATATTTATTTAAAGAATGGAAATTATGGGCGCGATTGACAAGTCAATTTAGCTATACCATCCTCAACACCTCACAATGTTTATTGTTTTAAAGTATCTCATGACAGATACGCTCCGACATACATAAAAGGGTTAGTATATTTTTCAACACCTCATTCACAAGATTGACTATAAACACAACAAAAATTCGATATTATTATTTGAAAATCAGGTAAAGATCTACCATCAAAATGACATCTTTACATAATGAATATAATGAGATACATTGATACATAGTGAGCATATAAAGATTTTTTTTTAATTCCTACTAGAAAACTAGACAATTTTATATAATATAATCAACATATGCATAAGGATTTACATTTGTGCTCGGTGTTAGTAGAATCTATACTCTAGAATCTATACTTATAAAAAAGAATTTTATGTACGGGATTTTTTGAAGTTCCCACTACAACACCTACCATTGGCGAAAAAGGTTTTTTTGCTTTACGGCCATGCCTCGACCCGCAAAGCGGGCGACAGCCCGCTAGTTATCTATAAAATAAAGAATTATCTAAAAAAACTAGTAGTCCTATTTAAAAAAACGACATACCTACTTACCTATAACTTTCATGATTTACAAATCGCACATCGACATAATATCAGATCTCCAAGCAAACATGATGGATATAAGTGAAGCATTCACAAAACATCTACACAACATCAATGTACTAAATTCTATACAGTATCAGGATCTGCATACAAGCAGGTTTCACAATTCACACTACTGAAACATTTTAAGAAACATGTACATATTGTACAAAATACATACTTATTACATAATACCAATGTACTAACATCTACATTTAACACTCCGGGTTCCGAATTGAAATGGAAACGAATATTTACGGAAATGCTCCCATTTCTCCTAAATGATAATGATGTCTCTCTCAGACTTAATTATAACGAATGGATAATTAACGATAATTCCACAGCTAGAACATTCAATTTGGGTTTCCGCTATCCCATGAGAAGAGTACTCCCGTTCGTTGTACGTAGATTTCCATACATGTTACAGGCGATATCAGGGCCGTACACAGAATTTTCAGGGGGGCCCGGGAGGGGGGGGGGGGCTGGGCCAACCAAGTAGGTATGTCTCCAGGTACAAATCAAATACATTTTAGTAAATTACCTATTCATTATGTAATCAAGTATTGAGTAACAACAGCTACCAAATGCTATAGTAATAATAATGAAAAAAATTACCTATTTAGTATGTAATCAAGTATTGGGTAACAACACCTACCAATTGCTATAGTAATAATAATGAAAAAAAAAATACCTAAAAAAAAAAAACGATTGGTCAGTCGGAATTTCGGGGGGGTGTTATAGCCGGCCAGCCCCCCCCCCCTTGCGTAAGCCCCTGAGTGATATTGTTTACATGAGTATTCATATTTATTAACTCCACATTACTTTCATATTATGCATTACAGGCGAAACACTGTTAATGATAATATAGATTTTATTCATCTTCCTTTTTGCAATGAGACGCGTAATTCCATACCGGGCTGTCTCTTTCTTTGTATAGGCGTTTTTCACACCTCGGCCGAGGTATTTGATTAGGGCGCGGCCACAACGGAGCCCTAGACCCTGGGGGAGCCCCGGTACCACGTAAAATAATCTAAATAATCTAACTATGTTATTATGTAAGCGGCCTCAACGTAGTCCTGAAAATCGTGTCTATCAAGCTTTTTTTTTCGCTTTTTTCAACAAATACTTGAAATACATTTATTTACATATAAACATCTTCTTCGTTTTTAATCACAAAGTTTCAGTAGGGTCCTGAGTGCGTTAGCATGTATTGGACCCTCTACCGTACAAGAAAGGCATTTTTGTATATAAGCTGTAGGTACGAGGGTCTAGGAGTCTAGGGTATAGGGTCTAGTGTCCGGGGCTAAGGAATGAACAAACAAACAATAGTTGTTGTTACATTAAATTTGTGATGCACTCCAGCCTTATTAAAATATGCCATGTCTAGGTCTCGAACCACCGACCTCCAGGTGCAGAGTCCGCCGCCTTCTTAATGTAGTTTCCTTCCGACCATATCCACAGTTTCTTCTAGAGCTCCTTTGACTAGAACATTTTCCCTGGAGCTCGATCCTTTCAACAGCAAAGTGAGATGCTGTATGTATCAGGTTTTTTGAGGATCAGGCATACGGTAGTAAATTTATTTTAATAACTTCATTTATTCTGGGCTTTATAGTTTCCTGTGCAAAAATAAATAAGCGAAACTTCTATAAGCAGGAAAATATTGCCCGTCCCTTGAATTCCAGTTTATCCAGATTCGACTGTAGATTCTATTTTATCCCACTACAACTACAACACAGCTCCTTGTTGCATTTGTTTTGAATCTTTCCACCTGGGGGATTTATAAAATTAAAGCATAAAAATTTAATCTTATTGAAATACACAAATTAAAACAACGACGTTCTTTTCAATGAAGAATATTATTTCAGGAGCTCATCAGAATTCGCCTCACTGACTTTTTTTTTAAAGAAGTATAATTCATGTTTTTCTTTAATATAAAAAAAAACTTGTCCCAGGGACTGTCCTTCCGGAAGGAAACCGAGGATGCAAGATCACTGACTTATTGTGCGGTTGAGAACGGGGAGCAGGGAAGTAGGTAGGAGAAGTAAGAACAGAGGAGTAGGGGAGTATGTGTGAGAAGTAGGGGAGGAGAGCAGGTAGGAGAAGTGAGAACAGAGGACTGGTAGGAGAAGAACTGTGAAGTAGTACATAGGAGAAGTAAGAACAAAGGAGTAGGGGAGTATGTGTGAGAAGTAGTGTGAAGAAGTAGGGGGAGGGGAGCAGGTAAGAGAAGTGAGAACAGAGGACTGGTAGGAGAAGTACTGTGAAGTAGTGCATAGGAGAAGTAAGAACAGAGGAGTAGGGGAGTATGTGTGAGAAGTAGTGTGAAGAAGTAGGGGAGCAAAGAAGCAGGTAGGAGAAGTGAGAACAGAGAACTGGTAGGAGAAGTACTGTGAAGTAGTGCATAGGAGAAGTAAGAACAGAGGAGTAGAGGAGTAAGTGTGAAGAAGTAGGGGAGGGGAGCAGGTAGGAGAAGTGAGAACAGAGGACTGGTAGGAGAAGTACTGTGAAGTAGTGCATAGGAGAAGTAAGAACAGAGGAGTAAGGGAGTATGTGTGAGAAGTAGTGTGAAGGAGTAGGGGAGGGGAGCAGGTAGGAGAAGTGAAAGCTGGGAAGTAGGTAGGATACCTAAGTAAAATGTAGGATGAAGTAAAAGAAGATAGGAGGAGTTGGAAGAAGCTAGGAGAGCAGAGGAGTAAAGAAGTAGGTAGGAGAAGAAAAAATGAGAAGTTGAGAAGAAGCTATAGGAGAAGTAGAGTGTAGGAGGAGGTAAAAGTAGGTAGGAGAACTAAGAAGGTGCGAGAAGTAAGAAGAGATAAGTGAGGATTTAGTTGCAAGAAGGAGTCTGAACGAGTAGGAAAGTAGGTAGGACAAGTAAAACAGAAGAAAAAGAAGTGTATGTTCGAGAAGTTTAGTTTATGTGTGAGAAGAAGTAGGGGAGCGGATTAGGTAGGAGAAGTCAAAGCGGGGAAGTAGGAAGTAGAAAGTTTGAAGAAGTGTAAGTAAGAAAATGGAAGGAAAAAATATAATGAATGGACGTGCAGAAAAAAATGCAAAGTATTCACGCAAGTGTGAAGAATACCTCATGAAAGATTTTGAAAGTATTCAACAAGTACTCATGGATATGAAGGGGAGGGAGAGGGGGGCGTATGACGGACGATACGATCGGAAATTCAGGAAATTTGTATCTTAGAAGTTGCTGTTTCGCTGCAGAATGTTGAACAGACCAAAGTACCAGCCTACCAGCTTTGTGAGGCCAACATTGCGATTTCGGACATCCATGATGGCAACACCGCCCGAAAGCAGAATTCAGAGTCCCTTGAACTAATGAACCCTGACTATTTTTTTTCTAACTTGCCTTGATCCATATCAGTTTACACTGCTCGGGTAGCCTCTGATAAATCCTTGATATTACAAATAATAATCAAGAAGAGAAATTTTTCCTTGGGTCATACTCGTGTTTCCCATTTAGTGCGAGTGAGTTATAACAATGAGAAAGTTTGCATCAAGGACTCTTCATGAGACAGAGGACAAGTTTAGCCGAGTTAAGGACGAAGGGAAATTTTCCAATGGAGGAAAAAATATTGCTCATGGTGACGGGGTAAGTATATTTTCTATCTCGTGTGTGAGGGAGTTAAAAATCCCTGAATACTGACCTCGGTAGCTCGTTCAATGGACTTGTCATCTGGATGTCGGTAGGTCGAGTTCTATGTACGGCGAATTTTAGTAAGGCGGATTTGAGTATTAAATCAACATTGAAATTAACACAAAGAAGATAATCTAGTAATACGGAAGGCGGTGTATATTATAATTTCCATGGACTGCATAATATTATACTTACGACGCGACGCCATTGCCAGTCGACAACAAAGGGAATATGAAATTTATTTTATTTATGAAGATCAACAAGTTCCTCGAAATAAGCCTCCATTCCAGGGAAACTCCTATGATGCGGGAAATTTTACCCCTGAAATAATTCCCACGACACTGACGCGACGAAGGTCATAATTCTCATGGTGAGGGAAATATTCCCTTGAAGGGAGGAATAAATCCTATGTCGTTTGGCGGGGGAAATAAATCCCACTACCCCAGACGGCGGGATATATTGCCTGCAGACCTTGCTTTTTATGAACCATTCCATATTTCTTAATGGGGCCAGAAAACATGACCTGGTTTTATCGAGTCAATTCTTGTCTTCCATCAAGCAAGACTTGTTTGAGAAGTTATTCGTTGAGTCAGGAGCAGATGAGGAAGAGAAGTAGGTTTGAAGGGAGGTAAGTCTGAAGGAAATTAATCTAGGGCAGAGGTTCTTCAGAATGGATTAATTTAGAAGGGAGTTTAGTCTGAAGAAAAAGTAAGTCTGGATAGAGGTTATTTAGAAGGGTGTTGAGTCAAAAGGGATTGAAAGAAGGTTAGACAAGAAAGAGTATATTATGAAGGGAGTTGACATGAAAGGGAGATAAATAAGAAGAGAGGTAAGACGAGAAAAATGTTATTCAGAAGGGAGTTTGTAATTTCAAAGGAGATAAGTCAGAAAAAAGGTAAGCTAGGAGAGATGTTATTCAGAAGTGAATTTAGAGGGTGGTAAGTCAGAAGGAAGTAAAGTTGTTTAAGTATAAGAACGATTTATAAACCAATTTTTCTTTTTGACTCAACGTTTCTATAACTTCAAGGTTTAGGGCAGCGGTTCCCAACCTTTTTAGCTTGGGGGTCCAACAATCTTTTTAAAACAATTTTGCGGCCCACCCCGATTTATTTTGCAATATTTTGTATGTTAGAAGTTGCTGTCTCGCTGCAGAATGTTGAACAGACCAAAGTACCAGCCTACCAGCTTTGTGAGGCCAACATTGCGATTTCGGACATCCATGGTGGCAACACCGCCCGAAAGCAGAATTCAGAGTCCGCGGCCCAGTAGCGAGCTGCCCGCGGCCCACTAGTGGGCCGCGGTCCATCGCTTGGGAACCGCTGGTCTAGGTCATCCCAGATGAAGGCTTTATAAGTTTCCGCTCTATTCCCTGGAAAAACTCGAAGTTCTCAGAGAGGTTGTATAAAAATAATCATACCGCTTGTTTAGACTGCTCGATTAGGACTAATGAGTCCCATTACTCTAGCAGTAAGCCCAAGACGTATTATTATGTGGTCAAAATCCCAAACGGGAGGATAACTTGTCATGTACCGGCTGGGTTTCGAACCCACGACCTCTGGATTACCAGTGAGGAGCCTTGACCACTGAGCTACCGGGAAAGGCGAATAGTTTTATGCTTAAACTTGTTTAGCCAGGAAACCATTACTCATATTGACAGGAAAATACTGCCAATAACTTGAATTCCAATTCATCCAGGTTCGACTGTGTTTATTTATACAAAGGGTTACCTGACAGTATTCTAGTTGAATTTTCGTTAGAAAGAGTCAATTCTCATCAATATTTCGCAATTTTACTTTTCAATATCATAGCGTTACCCTAAGGGTACTGCAAATATTGGAAATGGAGTCATACCTGCATTCTACGCTGAAAATTGTCATGGACGAGTACGCTAATTAAGTTTTCCAAGAATACAATCGGTCCCGTGCTTTCATCTGCTTTATGCTCAATCCTCCATTCAAGGTTAAGTTGATATTTTTCCGGGACAGGCTCTTTCAGTATGAGCCTAGTCCAATTTTCAGTATCAAACTAAGCCTTAGCCCTGTTTTCAGTATTATTATTATTATTATTCAGTATTATTATGTAACTCTTTATTAATAGGACATATCTACATACAAGTAATTATTAAAATTATAATGCAAAATTTAGAACAATATAAACAAGAAAAGAAAAGATAAACAACATAGATAAAATATAGGCCGGTAAAGGTAAAGGGCGGGGTTATGGGCTATGGCAATCTCTTCCACCCAACCCTTATTATGAGCTTAGATCTTTTAGAAGTATTAGTAGACTTGTGCTTGACAGGTTTGTATGTCCTTTGATTTTAAAAAAAGTTTATACGAGATAATATTAAGCAGAAGTACTTGTTTCCTTGGTTTTTGTTTTTTTGGTGTTGTTGCTAATAGTTGTTGATGTTACTGATAATGATATTGTATGTTATGTTTATGCTGTTGTTTCTATTTGATAATATAAATAAATATATAAAAAAATCTATGTGTTATTATATCACAATTTTACTGCGTCATAGGACTTTTTTTCTAGGTTACATAAGACAGAATTATGGGAATTTTTCCGTATATTGAATACCCTATACGTGTTCTAGCAATTATTCATTTTGTTTACCTTTATATAGGATGATGAGGGCTGCTAATGCCCATTGATTTGCAGTTTCATAATATACGAGTATATCCTGTTAAAATATATCTAGTCTTTTTCATTTTTTTTTACTTTCCTTATCCTATAAGGAAAGTATTGTATTCGTCGAAAATTTGACCTACCCAGTTTTTCACATTTCTGGACGAATCATAGCCTCAGGATACCAAAAAAGTTGGTTTCAGCCATTGGTCCGTGCGTCTGTCCGTCTGTGTGTGTGTGTGTAAACAGGATATCTCGAGAATAGTCAGAGCTAGAGACTTGAAATTTGGTATACAAATTAATTTTATACACCACACGAACCACGAAACTTTTGGTTGAAATCGGCCGCAAATATTGGCCGCAAGCGCCGCTTCTTTGAATTGGTTAAAGATACAAAAAAAGTTAGAGAACAACATTTTCTTGAATTAAAAAAATAATAGCGGTTTACTCTGATCATTTTTTTTTTGATATCTTGAACTTTTTGGAACCCGGCCCCAAATTACCGGTATTTTGGGGGGCTCAATCTATTTTTTCTTTTTTATATAATTTCATTGTATTTTACTGTATATATTTTTATCTTGCCTGATAAAGCATACTATTAAAATAATATCAAGTGGTTAAATCTGCATTAAGGCTTCTTATTTCTTTTTCTAGGGAAACCTTTTATAATGATGTCGTAAAAACCTAATTTTATTAAGTACCCTCCCCGCACCCAAACAGCTGAAAGTTAGAACAACTCCACACACTTTCGACACAAAATAATGAGAATATTTTCTATCCTAATGATGACGGAGAGACCATTTCTCTCCCATAAAAAAACACATTTAGAAAAATAAAAGTTTTCGGATTTTTTTTGTTGTTGAAAATAAAATAAAGTGTTTTGAAAGTAATTAATTTTCATAAACTTACAAACATGAAAACATAAATTTTATTTAATGAATATATAAAATATTCTCCCCTGTTTGTTGTTGTCATAATCTAGCCTTGCTTGAACTGGCAACATCATCTTTGCTGAAATCTAATATTCGTCTGTCCCGGTAGCTCAGTGGTAAAGGCGGCACTCTGTGAATCCAGAGATTCTAGAGGTCGTGGGTTCGAAACCCAACCGGCACAAGACAAGTTATCCTTCCATTTGGGATTTTTACCACATAATAATATGTCTTGGGCTTACTGCTGAAATAATGGTGGGACTTTAGCAGTCTTATTCGGGCAGTATAAATAAGGCGATATTATTATTATTACCAATCGGTACAAAGTATAAATTGACTAAAATATAAGAGAAAAATAACAACTTCTGTTAGTAATCGTTGCTGTTAAAATTTTGTGCTTTTGCTGGAGGATAGGAAAACATTTTTCAGGATTCCCTCTGTTGTATCATCAAGCATAAATATTATTTTTCCAACTAAATAAATTAAGGATCCCTTTCATTGTTTTTACCATGTTAGTTATCGTTTTAAAAAAAGAGTACTCGGAATTTGAAGTAGCAGTTTTAAAAACTCATACAGTCATATAGCAGTAATTAAAGCAAAACTATGCATAAAATAATTTATAAGGGTAGTTTACATTCAGGGCAATGTGAAGTAGTAGTGGTAGTCCACTCATAACTCGTGAGGAAAAATGAGTAGCTGCTCTAATGTGAAGCAGCGAACAGTGACAAAATCATAGGAAAATAAATAATACAAGATATTGTAAATTAAAGTGGTAAAGTCCTATGATTCTGCGCTACCCACTAAAATTGTGACATAATAACACAAAGAAAAAGCATTATTATTATTATTTGTAGTAGTATTAGTAATGGACTCTTTATGGAAACTTATTTACATAAATCACAAAGGGCGGGATAAAATCCGTAGTTAAATATATTTACATCAATCAGTCATAATTGGGATTAAGGGCGAAACTTTTCGCCAAAATCGGATAAACAGGTTCGAGTCAGAACTAAGATTTTCCCCATTTAAAACAATACGCAAAATCTAGGCTTAAGTCCACGGATGTAC
Source organism: Bactericera cockerelli (assembly GCA_024516035.1). Lineage (NCBI taxonomy): Eukaryota > Metazoa > Arthropoda > Insecta > Hemiptera > Triozidae > Bactericera > Bactericera cockerelli. Next base: position 29,840,167 of record CM044958.1, read on the forward strand.
CTACAACAAAAGCGTCTATTAATTTTAAAATCCGCTTCAAACATAGAGAGGGATAAGGAGGGACGGAGTGAAGATTAATGAGGTTTCCTGAGGCTGGTGGATGTTTTGTAAACGGAATCTATTGAGTTTTCGTCAAACTAATTGCCTGTGAATATTACCCGTGCTTTCCTTACCTCTATCTCTCTATATCTATCACTACGTCTTCTCATGTCTATCTTTGTTGCTCTTTATTTCTAATATCCTCTATCTATCACTATCTCCCAGTCTCCCGCATCCTCCCTCTATCTTAGCTTTCTCAATCCGTCTCTCTAAATCTCTATCTCTCTCACGCACACACACACACGCAGACACACACGCACACAAACACACACACGTACACACACACACACACACATTCACAATACACATACACATACAAATTTCTTAGAAATCGGGGAAGTATTGTGTTCGTTTTTGTAAAAATAATAATATTTTTCGCTCCGATTTCAACTTTTTTTTTCATATAACCTCCTGAGCGGACGGAAAAGCGGTATACAATCACATGCATGTAATTATCATATTTATGTTAATCACAATCGTGATATCACAATTACTCAAACTCACTTGAACCACCCACCTCCAGTTTACAAGTCCGCGGGCTTATCCATCAAGCTACATACAATTTATACATGTGCAATATGTGCATATTATGATCATGATTTGTTACAAAGATTGGTTTTGCATTTTTTTTTTTGGGGGGGGGGGGGTTTACAGTCTTTTTGTAACGTTGTAACACCTCTCTACTACGCACAAACTTACATTCATGCTGTAGCCTGGGACCGTTTACCAACGAAAAAATAAAACCCCCCAATTCTTTTCAAACATAAGTTTGCAAATTTATTTCTAAATGTGATTCCTACATGCATCCTTTGTCATAATAACTTTTCTGTAGCAACTATAGCAAAGCTGTAAACTGAACTCATGTCTCGGGCAGAGCATACAACCGAAAGTTCAGAAAGACGCTTTGTTTCCAACTTGAAGGGAAAGGGTAGATTAGAAAAAGTTTTGGATTTGCGTTTGAAAATTGTAAGGAAAACTTTTTTGTGGAAAAAAACTACCAGACGTGGTTGTAAAACTGATTTAAATTATTTTAAATTACAGTCTGGAAGTCCTCGGGTTTTCCTTATCTTCCACATCAAGGGATTTACTTTCCAGGAGACAGGTATCGCTCTTGTAATTTCTTGCTTAACGTCTCCGTATCTTCATCTAGGTCATACGAAACGGGGGTTATATCGTCCTTACACTGGAAACTCACAAACCAACTACCCACATAAACCTCACACATTTTCAGTTATGTCGGGAACAAAAGAAAACAAAGCGTATAATTTAAATAAAAAAAATCATTTAATAAAACTTAGGAACCTGAAAAGTTAAACATGTGTCTTCTGTTCAGTATTAATCTCCATACTGTTCGTTTTCCATCAAAGCAATAATAGCTTAAAAATTTCAACTAAGTATAAAATTAAAATGGAGTCAAAGGAAAAACATCAAGTGTCCGGGTAATTCTACCGGTGAGTATATACAAGGTGATGTCCATAAAGTCCCACCCCACACCCCGTATCTCAAGAACGGCTGAAAATAAAAAAAAACGCAAAAACCGGTACTCCTCAATTTTTTGGGGGATCAAGTTTCAGCAAAAAAAAAATATTGCCTACACTGCCCCAGTCAGGCTGGACAGCTGGCCACGGACCAACTTTAAAATCTTATATGGAATGGTATGTCTTGTGACATATTGTTTTGAAAGCCTCATTGAGAGAAGTTCCTTGGAACAAATTCCAGTGAACAACGACATACCGTTATCGAGATACAGGGTCGGCCGTCCTGGCTAATATCCCTATGTTCTGACCTTTAACTCGTTACCCGTAAGTTTCAGAAGAATAAGTATTTTTATTGTTAACTCCTAATATCAAGATCTTTCGAACAAGGTATAACTCGACGTATTTTGTTGCTGTTAGTTTCTGGTCGGTTTCGTTATCCAGCCAGAAGACCAGCCGGCAAAAGTTTTAACTGAAAAAAAAACATTCTGTTATACCTTGTTCGAATGAGGCCTTTAAAAAAATATACCACAAGACGTGCCCAGCCTTACTGGGGCAGTGTGGACAATTTTCTTTTTTCTGAAACTTAATCCCCCAAAAGATAAGGGAATACGGGTTGTTGCATATTTCTTTATTTTCAACCGTTCTTGAGATACGGGGGGTGGGGTGGGACATTATGGACACCCTGTATAAAGATTAATATATATATTATTTTTCATTTTCGCAACGGGTGCTTCGCCAGAGTTATCTCATATTGATGACATGACAAAATTTTATTGAATAGCTCGTAACATTTACAATGACCGCCTACATAACTAATTTATGCGCTATGGTCATCAAAAGTCTGGCGCCAGTAACTCAGTGTTTCAGTGTTTTTAAATGATATTTATTATTGTTTTTTGATGGTTTTATAAAATAGATACATTGGATCTGCTTTCCTCATGACTTGGTTATTGTTGAACATGATTTCCAAATGTATTATTTCATTACATCATAGAACGTTCGTTGTATTTGATGTCAACTTATTGTTGTTGTTAATTTTTTGAAATTCATAAAAAAAATAGTAAAAGTTATCATATTTGTGTTAATCACTTTCGTGATATCACAACTACTCAAACTAGCTTTACTAAATCTATGCTGAAACCGGGACTTGAACCATCGACCTCCAGGTTACAAGTCCGCTGCCTTATCGATCAAGCTACTGAGGTCGGATCATAAAAAATAGTATTCTCTATGATTTCATTGCAAAGAGAGATTAGAGAGGGGAGGACGATAGTTTATGCTCTAAATACTCTGCCGATTAAATACTAAACACTTCTCAGCAGGCGCGGCCGGTGCTATAAGGAGCTGCAAAACTGCAGCACCACCAGACGAAAAGAAACAATACTTTTATAACTTATAGGTTATAGAATAAGGCGATATTATAATTTATTATTATACCAAAAGACCATGGTAGAAATCTCAGATTCACAAGTCGTGCTATTCATCAATGTCTTTCGCGAGGCTTCATACTAGACATAAAAAAAAACAGCATTGGGCCTAAATTTCCTGGAATCAGCAGTCTGGAAACTGTTTACAAAAGGCTTTCTGAGCGATTAGACAGCGAGAGAAAAGGATACATTAACACGGCAGGGAAGATAGGGAGACTTTCCTTTTAAGACAAAGGAATCAAGTGTCCATCCGGTTAATAGCTCGGAAAATGACATAATACTATCGTTAATCTAAAACTTGACGTTCAGGTCGCAGGAAAAAAATTAAACTTAGGGAATATTGCTCCTGCCTGATATATCGACAGAAATACCAGGAACTTTTGCTGTCCTGCATTGCATGCAAAATTATTGCGGGCGTTTTATTATGCAAATACTTACTTCTATGGCCACGCAAGACGAGAGGAAAATGGTTTAATTAGACTAATAATAGTATCCTTTTTCTTTACTTTCGAAAGATTTTTTTTATTAAACAAATACTTTTCATCTTCATCAATAAATTTATATACAGGGTGGGGCAAAAGTCTGGAAACCCCTGAATAACTTTCGAATGGCTTCTTCGGTAAAGATAAAAATTTGTATGGTATACCGGGGAAGTAAGACCTGCTTTTATAGTGGGGCCGATTTTTTTTACCGGCCCCCATGTCGGGGCTGGGGGGGACCAACTTCATTTTTTTAAATACGAACCCCTACTTTGCGATACATTTTTGGAAAGCTCTTTAAGTAAGAAATACTTTGGTGCAAATTTTATTTTTTAAATATTAACTGTTTGCAAATGGCGTCCAACTTTGTGTATGCAGTGTAAAGTCTGGAAACCCCTGAATATCTTTCGAAAGGGCTTTTTTAATGAACTTAAAATAAGGTTCGGTAATCAGACCTTATTTTAGAATGGGGCCGATTTTTTTTACCAGCCCCCATGTCTGGGACAGAGGGGCCAACTTCATTTTTTTAAAATACGAAACCACACCTTGCGATACATTTTTGGAATTAAGCACCAAAGTATTTCTTATTTAAAGACCTTTCCAAAAATGTATCGCAAGGTGGGGGTTCGTATTAAAAAAAAAGGAAGTTGGCCCCTTGGCCCCGACATGGGGGCCGGTACCAAAAATCACCCCATTTTAAAAGAAGGTCAAATTACCACCGATTACCGTGCACAATTTTAAATTGACTGAAAAAGCCCTTACGAAAGATATTCAGGGGTTTCCAGACTTTACACTGCATACACAAAGTTGGACGCCATTTGCTAACAGTTAATAATAAAAAAATAAAATTTGCACCAAAGTATTTTTTATTTAAAGAGCTTTCCAAAAACGTATCGCAAAGTAGGGGTTCGTATTTAAAAAAATGAAGTTGGCCCCCCTGGACCCGACATGGGGGCCGGTAACAAAAATCGGCCCCACTCTAAACGAAGGTCTTACTACCCCGGTTTACCATACAAAATTTTATTTTTACCGAAGAAGCTCTTCGAAAGTTATTCAGGGGTTTCCAGACTTTTGCCCCACCCTGTATAAAGAAATAACTTTAATAAACTAAAAAATAAAATATGGCAAGTTAAAGTGACCCATTATGCAAATCTGTGTTGGGCCACTTTACGTAGAATCTGGATTTAAGTCCAATTTTCCTCTATTTAAGGGCATATATATTATATAACCTCTTTGAAAGAGAAACCTGGATATAAAGAGTAAAATTTCCGTTCCGTTTTTTTACATGTTTGTACATATTTATTATTATTTATTTTAGCTTCTTCTTTATATAATTGTTATTATTATATTATATACTAGCGGGCTGCACCCGCTTCGCCAAGCCATCACACACACACCACCCATACATCACACACCACACCCACACACCACATACACACAACTCACACACACACATCAACACACACACCCATCCACACACACACACCCATCCAAACACACACACACACACACACACACAACACACCCACACACATACACACACCCATCCACACACACACCCATCCACACACTCATACCCACCCACACACACACATCCATCAACCCACACACACACACACACATCACACACATACACACACCCATCCACACACACACCCATCCACACACACACCACATACATACACACACCCATCAACACACACACACACACACACACAACCATCATCGCTGTAAATTTCAAAATCCCGAGCCAAATCTATCATAGCGGATATTGATAATGTAGCAAACTGGCCCATATTTCGAGAACGGTTTGTCAGAATATGGCAACAAAGGGCTCAAATAAAATCATGTGATGTTCTCAGACAGTTTTTAACAATAAAAATACAGGTCCTCGCGATAACTTTTAAGTTCCGTGCTGGAATCTGTAAAAAAACGTGAAAAGTCTAAAAAAAATGGTCGAAATTTCAAACATTCTGGCTTCTATCTCGAGAACAATACGTCAGAATATGGCCTAATATGAATTAAATGAAAGCTAGTTTTGTCTTATATGCTATTAAATAATAAAAAATATAGGTCCTCGCGACAAATTTTCAGTTCCGCGCTGGAATCTGCTAAAAAACGTGAAAAGTCTGAAAAAAAGGTCGAAATTTCGAACATTCTGGCTTATATCTCCAGAACGGTACGTCAGAATGTGACCTAAAATGAATTAAATGAAAGATAATTTTGTCTAATGTGTTATAAGATAATAAAAAATATAGGTCCTCGCGATAGATTTCAAGTTCCAGGGCAAAGACTGTCTTAAAATCGGACCCTTCCTCAAGGAAATACTTGAGGAAGTTCATAACTCAAGGACGGTTTGGAATTTCGGACTTTTGAAAGTTTACCTGGTATTTTCCGGCAATTTTACTTGGGGTCGGTTCTCATCAATTTTTCGCTATCTCTTACCGTTTCGCCTAAACAATTCCTGCACACAAAGCCACAAACCCACAAACCCACAAAGCCCGTCCATATTTCTCATTTATATATAGAAGATACATTTTTCTATTGTTTTTCCTTTTCATTGTATAATATATATATTGTTTCCATTTTTAAATTGTTATAATAATTATTTGTTCTGTACATACGAGTATGTCTATTTTTATCTAATAAAGTGTTTAATAATAATAATACCCTAAGGATTTTGAAATTCCCTGTACAAAAAAAAGATCATAAATTTTAATTTACTATCGAAAAACATAACAATACACAGTCCAGTAAACAACACAGAGTTGCTGAATACTGGATGGTGCAATAATCAACTATCTGAAAAAGAACGGTTAAAAAAGGTCCTTATAGAAAAAATATGGAAAAAACGGTATTTTTAGCTTATCAAATGTTATAAAATGATTCGTTTGTGTGTGTGTATATTTGTCGCGTAAAACTCGAGAACCACAAGTCGGATTGAGCTGAAATTTTGGATGGTTCTTTTTTTTTGACAAGAATTGTGCTTTATTTGTACATCATTTCATTACAATGTTTAGCTCTTAGTGTTCTGGCGTAAAAAAAAGCTCAACTTTTCTATTAGTAATAAAATAAGAGAAAATCAGTGAGTCAGTCAGTTAATCAGTCAAGAGAGAAAATTGAGAAGTTAAATGTTTCACTTTCATTATTTCTCTCTCTCTGTCTCTCACTCCAAAACAAACGTCAGTATTCCTCAGGGCTCGAAGAAAACCAACCTCGGTGGTGTAAGAGTTGTGACCACTGTTCGTGGTCCAGAGATCTTGAGTTCGATCCCCAGGTTGAGCAGATTTTTTAGGAAGAAAAAAAAATTCTGCTATTCTTATAAAAGAAGATGTGAGGTAAGAGAGGCATCAAGCATTTACAGCTTACCCAAGGCTGTCATATGAGTGGCTGGTACGATTCCCAACGATTGGAGGGTAAAACCCCTGTCCTAATTCACTCAAATAAATACTATTTTTTTTTTTTTTTACGTTCCACCCTGTAAGTGTGAGATATGTACAGTTGTACACTAAAGTAAACTTTACTTAATAAACTATGCCATTGTTATGTTAATTGAAATATGCAATACAAAAATGTAATGAAGCTAGCTCGTACATTACAGAATTACATAGCGTTACATAATTCAGTATACAGGGTGATCATGTAAATTCTTATCTCTTCTTTTTTTAAATATTTTTGGAAGGGCTAATCCAGCAACGAATTATAACAATAGTTGAAACCCAGAGGCGACCTTATATAGTTTACATTGATATTTTACAAATAATTAAATTACAAAACAAAAGAGCATAGGTAATTTTTATTGTTGTTTTTTTTTTAATGAGTGTTTCAGAGCCTCTTTTATTTCGTAGCCATGAAACAGGAACTACTGTACCCGCTTGTGGTCTGTGGTTGTAGCCTACCCATCCCGTAGTATGTCTCCCCTCTCATGGGCGAGAAGTGACACAATACTTCCCATTTTGGTGCTGGGTCAACACGAGCACACCAGAAGATATCCCTTACAAACAACTGCAACCAAATTTTGAATAAAAATTTTTGTCCGCGCGGGGGTTCGAACCCGGGACCTTTCGCATGGCAAGCGAGTACCACTGAGCTGATTGTGCACTCTAATAATTATTACACACTAACATTTTATTTACAATTTTACACTAAATTAATCACCTGGTATCTATTATTCAAATTCGACTATTCATTAGAGTATGTACAAGATATTTACTGGAAATTAAGCCAGCCTCCCTGGCGTAACGGTTTTGACTACTACCCGTAGTCCAGAGATCCTGAGTTCGATCCCCGGTCGGAGCAGACTTTAAACTTTTCACATAGAAAATTCTCTTCCCTCCGTACATGTGAGGCTGGCATTTCTGGCCCTACCCAGGCTGGGTGATGTTAACGTGGGTAGCTGGTACAATTCCCAGCGAATGTAGGGTAAAACCCCCGTCCTAATACAGTACGTTAAATCAAATAGAATTGTTGGCGTTAGGAAGGGCTTCCAGCCGTAAAAAAAATGTGCCAAAACCAACCAACCTCAAGCATGAGGTTGAACAACGTCGACCCTGCTTAAGCGGTATAAGACAGAGTAAAAGAAGAAGAAGAAGAGATATTTACTCGAAATTGCGCAACAATTTTTATAATGAAGTCCAAAATTTCCGAAATTCAATATCCTCGAATAACAACCATATCCACACAAAACGTCCGAGAGCTTTTTGTTTCTGTTTATTGTTTCAGCAATTTGATACTTGGAAAGAGAACCTATGACTCCCCTTTCTACTTCTCCTATTACCTTCTCTATCCTTCTTCCTACTCTTTTGGCTCCTCCTTCCCCGGCGATGTCCCTCACCTTCCTTCTCCTAATTCCCCTTCTCTTCTCTTCCCCCCAGCGCCTAATCTCTCTCTTTACTCTCCAACTTCCCCTGCCTTATAAGTTCCCTCTCTTCTCTTCCTCTCTTCTATACCCTCTTGTTTCCTCTTTCCTCGGCTTTCATACTTTCACTCCTCTTTCTTCTTCTCCACGCCCATCCTTTATCAACCTCCATCTTCCCTTCTCCTACCTCCAATCACATCTTCTCCTCCCCTACCTACAATCACATACTTCCTGTCACATCTTCCCCTCCCCTACCTCCAATCACATCTTCCCCTCCCCTACCTCCAATCACATCTTCTCCTCCCCTACCTACAATCACATCTTCTCCTCCCCTACTTCCTGTCACATCTTCCCCTCCCCTACCTCCAATCACATCTTCCCCTCCCCTACCTACAATCACATCTTTCCCTCCCCTACCTCCAATCACATCTTCCCCTCCCCTACCCCCAATCACATCTTCCCCTCCCCTACCTCCAACCACATCTTCCCCTCCCCTACCTCCAATCACATCTTCCCCTCCCCTACCTCCAATCACATCTTCTCTTCCTCCACTACTCTTATCGCCTCCTTCTCCACCTATTCTCCTATCAAACCATCTCTCTTCTTCCCCAGCTCTCATCCCCTCACTCTTCCCATCACCCTATTGGGTTTCACTTAATGAAATTATTTCGACAATTAATTCTCAACAGTTTCCTGGTTAATTGTTTCACATTTTTGGGTCCCCTCCCCTTGTCTCCGAGGCAACTCTGAGAATTTTTTTTTCGACTTTTCCAGCCGGAGAAATTGGAAACCTCACGAATGCACCCAGACTCAAAATTTAAGAGTATATTAGAAATCATAAAATTATTATCCGAATCCTAGCCTAGCTCGACGTTGCTTAACATTATATCGTCAAAAAAAATTACATCAAATTTTAACCACGTATATGGAACTTCCTACCATGTTATGGAACCATGAAGTTGAACAATGCCGAACTCAATAGCAACATAAGCTAATATGGGATAAAGGCAAGGGAGATATATAAATGGAACTTACTCTAAAAATTTCGTTTTTTTTAACATGTTTATATTAGACATCCTGATTTGAATTTACTATTGAAACACTCTGTATATATGTCTAGGATTCGAATTTTGATTACTTACTCTATGAAATAGACGAAACTCGAGACGAGAAAAGTAAGTCATCAAAATTCGAATCCTATAAACACATAAAAGTTTTTCAATAATAAAATAAAAATTTCAGGTCTGAAAATTGACCTTTTTCAGCCGGAGACCTTGGAAACCTAAGGAATGCAACAGACTCAAAATTGCAGGCTATATTAGAAATCAGGTTTTGGCTATTCCCTCAAAAAACATTCATTTGGTTTTGGTATAACTAGAGGCTGTCGGCTACGAAAGCTCTTCGTCACTCCGACCTGAAATAGATCTTTGTGACATGTCCCTGTAACTCTAAAAGAAATCAACGCTATTTATGTAACTTTTAGGACTGATTTCAGTAACATCTTTATGTGTTAGAATCAGCATCAGCATTGAGAAGTGTTTCAGCCGAAACATTCATATAATTATGTACAATGTACATACGTACGTTACAACATTTTACGTTATGAATTATGAGGTTTCATAAAATTCCAGAGCCAGCATCCGTGGCACCTGTCACTGAAGTTAAGCGACGTCCAGCGAAGTGAGGACTTGGATGAGTGACAAATGTGACCACTCAAATTTGAACCCTTGTAATGCTCGCTGTTTCCGACCATATCCAGGCTGGATGAGGTGACTAGCTGATGGTAAGTTGGTTTGTGAGTTTCTTAAATAAAATAAATAAATAATAAACACCTGTACAGTCTACAACTCTACACATACAAACTATATCAAGACACAGTTGGTTTTTTTTTTTTAGGGCAAAAATAACAATATTCGTACGTTTCTCAAATCGTTTGTGTGTGTCTGGATCCAAAAATACACGGGGCCACGTTCAGCTTGCCAATGTACCGTATGACGGTGATAGCGCCCGGGCCCTTTGAGTCCGGAGACGGCGGATCTCGTGATATAAATGAAAGCAATGAAATCTGTAAGTAATAATAATATATAATAATTATTTTCTTTGTGTTATTATGTCACAATTTTAGTGGGCAGCGCAGAATCATATAGGACTTTACCACTTTAATTTACAATATCTTGTACTATTTTTTTGCCTAAGATTCTGCCACTGGTCGCTGCTTCACATTAAAGCAGCTACTCATTTTTCCTCACGAGGTATGAGTAGACCCCGAACATCCAAGTACAGAGCAGAAAAAATCCTCCCCCGCTGGGAATCGAACCCAGGTCATGTGTGCAATGCCTAGCGCGCTAACTCGCTCTGCCAGAGTAACTACTGTAAGTAATGATATGTAAATGAAAGACGCGACGACGCAATTTTAAAATAATAATAATAACTCTCTATCGGATTCGAACCAACGCAACGGATTCATACGCTACCGGAATTACCAGACTAGCGCTTTAACCACTTTACTACCAGTGTATTTGAATAGCCACGATAGACGACAAACGGGACGGATAGGCACATTAAGAAAGAAGGACGATATTTTTGACTCCTAGTCGACAACTCGACATGGTAAAGTTTTGTGTCAATCAATTTTACCTCAAAATTGTAATGGGAATGCTTTCCTGGGAGACTCATCAAGTCAACTTTACAGCTTGCGATGATGGACGCGTTTTTATAGAAGTAAATAAGTAATTGAAACAAATTCGGTTTTTTCGACGCAAAATTCCTGTCGGTGGGAGAACGGTTCGAAATAATCTACATATATGAGAATTAGAAATTTCGGCCCACTCTGCGAGACAAGTTTCGCCGTAAAGGTACTATTCCCCTATGTGGTCGTGGCCAGCCGTAGACCACTTCAGACGCCAGCCGTAAACCACTTAGCCACATACGCAGCCACGGGGGATAGTGCCTTCAAGTCTATATGCCCTCAGTCCTGTGAGGATATGCGTCCTACAAAACACGGGATTGTTTATTTATTTCGAAACATTCTCACATTGGACCGAAAGGCACACATTTCATTGCACATCACAAGTCGACAATTTTTAACGTTTAAATTATCGCGCGTGCTGTTTTGGAAGAAGCGGAAAAATCTGCCGCTCCAAAATGAATAAAAATGACAGACACAAAAAGAAACATTCATTTTGAGTTGGATTTCCGAAGGCAAACAAGTCGACAGTTTCGGTTTTTTTTGCCTTCATAATTTACACATAAATCATCATAATTCTTCATAACAATAATTTATTTCAGTTCTCAACAAGTAGAGTCTACGATTTACCGACCTCGGTCGCTCGATCGGTAAGGCGGTGGACTCGTAACCTGAAGGTCAATGATTCGAGTCCTAAATACGCCGATAATTTAGTAAGACAGGGTGTCCAAGGGGGTCAATACCCCTATCAATCCTTCCATCACCATGACACAACCTTATCGACCAAGCTACTAAGTTCGGTAAGAGAGAGCATCTTAAAAAAGAATCATGTGTTTCTTTGTGTTATTATAATATCACAATTTTAGTGAGTAGCGCAGAATCATAGGACTCTTCCGTATCTTTAATATCCCAATATCTTATGTTTGCCTATAATTCCGCCACTGGTCGCTGCTAACATTAAAGCAGCTACTGATTTTTCCTCACGAGGTATGAGTGGACCCTGAACACCCAAGTACAGAGCAGAAAAAATCCTGCCCCGCTGGGGATCGAACCCAGGTCACCGTGCGTGCAATGTCTAGCGCGCTAACTCACTCTGCCACGGTGACTACACTGGAGAGAGCATCTTCAGAACACAAGGATCCAAATTCAACTGCTGGGTTGAATCCCAAGGAGGTACCAGATAAAATGTTCATTGTCTTATTTAGTTTAAAAAAAAAAAAAAAAAAAAAAAAAACATACAAGGACCCATTCATTTTGCACTCATTACCATACTTGGTATTTATTTTCCATTGGATGGTCTGAGCCTACTGAATGGCAGTAGGAGTTCATTCTGGTCCATTTCACATCGTGGATGACTTGCAGGAGACAGGCAGCGGGCTTTGTTCTGGTGAGTAGAGATCTTCCTCTCTGGCGCGGATGAGGATGATTGATATCTGGGGACACTGACCGTGGACCACGTGCTCTCTCTCTCTCTCTCTCTCTCACTTTTCTTTTATATCCTTAAATGTCTCTCTCTCTCTCTCTGACACACGCACATACAAGTCTCACTCTTCTCTCTCTCACTCACAAACACATACTGTGTCTCATTCATCTCTCTCTCTCTCTCTCAGACACACACGCACACACACACTAACTCTCACTCTTCTCTCTCTCACTTACAAACACCTACTGTATCTTATTCTTATCTCTCTCTGACACACATACACACATACTAAGTCTCACTATTCTCTCTCTCACACAAACACTGTCTCACTCTCTCTCACACACACACACTGTCTCAATCTCTCTCTCTCTCACACACACACACACACTCACATACATTCACTCTCTCTCAAACTCTCTCTCAAACACACACATACACACAGACACTATGTCTCACTCGTCTCATCAGTTTCTGACGGATCACTAAATAGGCAATGAACAACACGGAGAAGACATGGCTTAGCGCCCGTCTTGTTTTTCATTCGGAAAATCATGGAAGAGACTGCGCAGTGTCTAGGGATGGGATTCTCGACTCGTTTAGAATATTCGATTCAGTAGACTCAGTTCATCAAAAGTAGTCGACTCAGTGAGTCGACTCTTTAAGAGTCGCGGTTCTTTGAAATTCTGTATAATTTGTTTCACCTTAGATAATGGGGGTAGTCGATTCAGTAGGTAGTCTAGGGAGTATGGATGGGATTCTCGACTCGTTTAGAATATTCGGTTCTGTAGACACTAGACTCAGTTCGACTAAATATTCATCTGAATATTCATATTGCCCTCCCCTACATCTAGTTCTCACTTATCCCCTGATATCACATTAAGAAGCTAGTAGAAAGAAATTAATTTTGAGTGGGTAACAGACTTGTTTTCAATGGATAAAGCCATAGTCAATCCTATTCAAGAGTTTGAAAGATTATATTCTTAAATCGTCCCTGACGGTCCCTATAGGACGGGACCGATGCGATGAGATGTTGAGTGATGACGTCAGTGGGTAACAGACCTATTTCTAATGGCTAGTGCTAGTGGGTTAAACCAGACAAGGAAATGAGCGGTGAGTCGATAGTCGATTCTTTAGAACTTCGAGAGTCGATTCATACGACTCTTCAGAAATAGTCGACTCTTCGAGTCGACTCGCTCAATATTTACCCATCCCTAGCAGTGTCATGGAATCTACCAAACTGGTATGTATGCAGTGATGCGAATAGCAAGGAATAAAGAAGAGGTAGACATAGTAGTTTTCTACCTTTGATAGAGGAACTTCAAGAAGAAGATTTAGAAGACCTAATCAGAAAAAATAGTTTACAATCAACGTTGTGAATCACCTCTATGAAAATAAAAAAAGCAAGTAGGTAGGTATAATTGAAATTGCTTTACATTATACTAATGGCTACGGCTAAGACTAGCCGAAAGTATAAGTTTCTAATAGGCCAACAGTTTCTCACCTGCAACATAATGCCAAAAAAAGTCCATGGAAATCCAGAAACTACAACTGTTGAACAAAGGGTAACAAATACCAACAATTATATTTGTATACTCCAATAGATACAACATCTGTCAACATATATGTTAAACTCACTCAAGACTAACTTAACATTGACAAACCCGTACGATTGATGAGGGTATTATAAAGCAAGAATGTTATGTCCAAAATCCCTACATTCGATTGATCAATATCAAAAAATGTACATATAAAGCATTGCAAAATATATCACAAACATACATAGTAAATTAGATACTTAAAAACAAACATACATCGTACAATGGATACATAAAACAATCATACTATTGCAAAAATACATAATACATTAGATATACATACATATACATTAGATAAATATTACCAACATACATAATACATTAGATGAATCAAATTCTCTTGAGTATGAAGAATGGAAGCTTTTTTTTTTCATGACTGCGCATGAATAGAAAATCATGGAGTTATGAATTGTTTTTGTTTAATGTTGCGAGTTGTGATCATTATTTCCTTTCCCGCAGCAATTTTCAGCATGCTTTTCTGGTATGGATGGATTATGTTGGGTAGATTTTTTTTGCTGTAGTAGGTATGAGTATGTGGGTAACTCTGGGTGTGTAGTTCGTATCTATACTGAGTGTAATGTATGGATTTATGGATTATACGGGTATGTGGTCTAACTGAGTGTGATGAATGGGTGTAGGGTTATGCACTAACTGAGTGGATGTATGGGTATGACGATATGTACTAGACTAGATGATTATGAGGTATGGCTATACGGGTATGTACGATATTGAGTGTAAAGTATATGTATGAGGATATGTGCTAACTGATTGTAAGGTATAGGTATTAGGTTATGCTGTTATGCACTCACTCAGTGGATGTTTGGGTATGAGGATATGCACTAACTGAGTGTGAGGTATGGGTATGTACTAACTGAGTAGATGTATGGGTATGAGAATATGTACTAATGATTGAAAGGTATAGGAATGAGGATATGCACTAACTGATTGTGAGGTATGGCTACGTGCTGACTGAGTTTGATGTACGAGTATAGGCATAAGAGTATAATACCTACTATAAGCAAGGTATGGGGTATATAGTGGTATGTAACTATTCAGTGTGCAGAGTATGGGTGTGCAAACTCTGTGTAAGGTATAGATATGTATTGTATCTGCACAACTGTTTGTATCGCTCCGAGCTGAATGAATGGTCCAATAAACAATTACTATTGTTTCAACTTCTCTCCCGCTGTTTCTTCTCTTTCTCTGTGCTCCTCTTATTTCATTTCCTCACACTCTTTGTCTATTCTTTTTCCTATCTCTTACTTCATCGAACACTCTATTTTTCCCTCATTTTACAAATGTCGCTCTCTTTTACCATTCCACTTTCTTCAAATCTTTCTCATTACATTTCACTATGTCTCATTTTTTTCTTCTCATTTTTCATCTCTTCATGTTTTACTCTCTCTCTCTCCCCCCCCCCTCTCGCTTTCTCTCTCTCCCCTCTCTCTCCCTCTCTCTCCCTCTCTCTGTCTCTCTCTCTGTCTCTCTGTCTCTCTCTCTCTATCTCTCTCCATTTTTCATCTTCTACTTTCTTCCTCTTTTTACTATATCCCTCCATTCCTTGCTCACTCTCCTTCTCTCTTTGAATTCATTGTTTTCATAAATGTTCTCTTTCATATCTCTGCACTGCTCACTCTCTTTGAATTCATTATTTTCATGTGTTTTCCTTCATATCTCTATGTAATCAAAATTCATTTCATCGTTCCAATTTCTGTTCTTTACGGAAAAATCTCAGAGTAATACATCAGCAAATACATCGAAATTCATTATGGTAATGTACCACTATCCTTCTAGATCTCTCTCTCTCTCTCTCTCTCTCTCTCTCCTAGTATGGTAGTCTTCTTTTACTCTGTCTTATCCCACTCAAGCAGGGTCGACGTTATTCAACCTCATGGTTGAGGTTGATTGGTTTTGGCACATTTTTTACGGCTGGATGCCCTTCATAACGCCAACGATTTTATTTGATTTAACGTCCTGGATTAGGACGGGGGTTTTACCTTCCATTCGCTGGGAATTGTACCAGCTACCCACATTAACCTCACCCAGCCTGAGTAGGGCCGGAAATGCCAGCTTCACATATACGGAGGGAACAGAATTTTCTGTGTGAAAAGTCTGCTCCGACCGGAGATCGAACTCAGGATCTCTGTACTACGGGCAGTAGTCATAACCGTTACGCCACAGAGGCGGGCCTATGGGTAGTACATCATGAAAATACATTAAGATGTTGATATAGCCGTTGTGGCATTCTCCATCTCACTCTACATTTTGTTTGGTACGTTCACTTTTGTATCAAAACAGCTGTACAAGTCTGATAATCTATCACAATTTCTCACATTTCGGGTTTGACTGGGTGATATTTTATCTGATAATATTTATGTTTGTCACTTGTGTCTGCGGTGTACGACAAACTCCAGATCTTGAACTTCCTGTTATTTCAAAAGTTAAGCTTATATCGAGCTTTCCTATTTAACCGAGTCCGATTGATCTATCAACTGTTGGAATATGGATATGTTGTGTCATGTAGGTGTACCCTATACCATACTTTGTTTATTTTAAAATGAATATGGAAAGAGAAAGATAGGGAAGGAGTAAAAAAGAGAGAGAGAGAGGAAGAGAAAGGGGGGAGAGAGAGAGAGAGGGAGGAAGAGAAGGAGGGAGAGAGAAAGACAGAGAGAGATTTTTCATAACAATTTTAAATTTACAAATATAACATCTCTTAAGCTAATATAAAATAACTTATGAGGAGTTATTTTATCTTAGGAGAGAGAGAAAGAGAGAGAGAGAGAGAGGAAGAGAGAGAGAGAGGAAGAGAAGGAGGGAGAGAGAGATAGAAAGAAAGAGAGGGAGGGAGAGAGAAAGAGAGAGAGAGAGAGAGAGAGAGAGAGAGAGAGAGAGAGAGAGAGGAAGAGAAGGACGTAGAGAGATGTGAAACAAAAATCTCATCAAACTTCAGGAAAATGAATATAAAGAGGGAAACACACGAAATCAAAGTCAAAAACATATTACGCACAATTCTCCAATATTCACTGGAATGAAAATTTTCAGATTTGTGGCTCGTCACCTGTCAAAAGGAAGAGGCGGTGTTCTGTAAACGCACGAGGAATATTGAGGAATTTCAACGAGTTTCAATTGAATTTGACAGCTTACAGAGGCAACATGGTATAGAGATAGAGATATCCTTCAAGCAAACAAAAAACCCCTAAAATTTCAGGGAAGTACAAAATTTGACCGAGGAACGAAACACGACACGGAAAATAAATAAATAGAGATATCCTCGTACATTAAAAAAAAAAAAACACTGCCAATCATGAACACAATACTACCAATTTTGAGATTTTATACTAAATCATCTGTATCTCCAAAACCGCTTAACCGATTTTCTTCAAATTTGTTTTATATGGTAGACTACTATTTTTTCTACATTCTAGATGATACAAAAAAATCTGTATCGGCATGTCGTGGACCTTATTTTTGACTTTTTTGTCCAAAATTTCGGATTTTCTTAAATATTAGAGTTAAATTATACTTAATTTGAAAAAAAATGTAAAAAAAAGCCTATGTAAAACAATAATATGCATATACATACAAAATTTCATCAAAACCAGATGTACCGTTCACGAGATATAAGCGTTTAAGTAAGAAAAGTAGTGGTCAGGATCATGGTCTCTTTTACCCAGAACCGCTAGTACGAATTTGATTAATAAATTGGACCATCTACAGAATGGCTCCTACATGTGTGCAAAATTTCATCAATATCCGTTGAGTAGTGTTCGAGATTTGCGCGTTACAAGGAATATTTTTAACAGACCGACAGACGGACACAAAACCAAAGTTGCTCAGGAGGTTATGAAACGTCCAGAAATATGAAAAAAAAAAAAAAAATGAAATCGGAGCAAAAAAATATTTTTTTTTTTTACAAAAACGAACACAATACTTCCGATTTCTAATATTAGAAGTAATCTTAATATATAAATGTCAAAGTCACTGACTGACTGATCATCGCTCTACAGCCCAAACCGTAAGTCCTAGGAAGCTGAAATTTGGTAGGTAGCTTAGTCTTATAGTCTAGCTGTGCAATAAGACGGGATTTTTCGAAATTCCCACTGAAACACCTGCCATGGGCAAAAAGGATTTTTTGCTTTCACGGCCATGCCTCGGCCCGCAAAGCGGGCGACAGCCCGCTAGTATGAAATAAAAATGCAAGTCCAGATTTTCTACACTTACAAAATTGTGTTTGTACATTGTGAAAGAAAGCAGAGAATTTACTACCCAGATTTTCATTTACAATTTTACATACCAAATTGTTCTCTTATATCCAGTTCTTTTTTCACTCAGGCACTTTAACCAATTGCCAATAAGGTCGTTCGTGCCGGTCCTCTCAAGGTCTACATGAGGTGAAGGAGGTTGGAGCTTCTCAGGGCTTTCTTATCATTCAGTTTTTTTACAGTTCTTTTACATCCCGGCTTGACCAAATTCACAAAATTGAACGAGCGCGAAACACACACAATAGGTCTCGAAGTTCAAACCCCTACATCAAATATAATAAACTGTTGTTCCTAACTGATTAAACAAATCTAAACGAACTTATACTTTCCATATAATCCCAGTCTTCTTCTTCTTTATTCTTCTTCTTTTACTCTGTCTTATCCCGCTCAAGAAGGGTCGACGTTGTTCAACCTCCCATATAATCCCAGTCTTATTTTTGTTAATAATGTCTCTTTCATCATCATAGGGTGGCGTAGCCTCATGGTAGCCAGTCAGTGGAGGAATGACTCAGCAGTTCTACCACTTACACAAGGAGGCTAATAATTGACAAGGGCCCCCAGAACCAAGCCAATGCTGGTCTACTCCCTGTTATAGTCCCCCAGCCAGACTGCTAGTCTACTCCCTGTTTATGGTCCCCCAGCCAGACTGCTGGTCTACTTTCTGTTTTGAGTCCTCCAGCGATCCTGCTAATCTACTTTCTGTTTTTAGTCCCCCAGCGAGCCTGCTAATCTACTCCACGTTTATAGTCCCCCAGCCCGACTGCTGGTCTACTCCCTGTTTATAGTCCCCCCAGCCCGACTACTGGTTTATTTCCTGTTTATAGTCCCACAGCCAGACTGCTGGTCTACTCTCTGTTTATAGTCTCTAGGCCAGATTATCTTTAGGATCGTCTAAATAACCATAAACCAGTACTTTCACAAGTCGTATTACTTAGATACAATTTCTTTTGTCAAAACTCTCGAACACAATTGACACAATAGATGTACCCTTCATATTTCACAGCATCTCTGATATTATCTGATGTTTACACCAACACAAGAGCATTGAGAGGCAACTCATTCAAATGTAAATACTGCCTCGCCCATCGAAATTCTCTAAACCTCTCAAGAATGGACGGGCGTGAAACGCTTTTGTTCTCAAAAACATCAACGCAATGACACCCGAGTTAAAACTCAGTGTTAAAACTCGACCATAGACTCGAGTGGACGAGGAAATCTCCATGACAAATGGGACGAGAGGACGAGACAATAGAGTTGTAGATGTGAGAAGAACTTCTGGTCAGAGAAATCAGAGGTTATTTTTTTAAAAAAAGGTGCTTTATTTGTGTTTTTATAAATCAACGAACATTTTATTAAAAACATTAAAATGAAAGAATAATAAAAAAAAAAAGAAAAATTTAAAAATGTTCATCAATTTTTATAAATATACTATTAAAAAGATGACGAGATAATAATAATACTCTTTAGTGCAAGGTAACCACCAGGTGAGGTTAATGTTCAAAGCATTTTCTACCACCTAACCCTCAGAGTCCTAGTATTATGTGGTCATATACTCAAACTAATGGGGAAAACTTCATTGGGTGGGATTCGAACCAACGGATCCCTACACTACCTGGATTACCAAACTAGCGTCTTAACCACTTGACTACCAATGCACCAATATTATAAGGTCTTACATACCCTATTTCAAGTCTAGCTTATACCGTTGTTGAGTTCATACACTCACACGGACCAATGACTGAAATTTTGGATTAAGGCTGACCACTTGACTACCAGTGCAGGTATTAGAAAGAGATGCGAGAGGAACTTCTGGTCAGAGAGTTCAGGAGAAATGTTGGAAGTGTACCAGACAGACAGGGACCAGCAGGGTGGCGTAGACGAAATAAATTATAAAGTATGTAAACTACATGATGTAATAATATGTAAGTATATTACATGTACATAAATAATGTACGTAATATGTACATTAGTATAGTAGAAGGAGATAGATAATATACGTAATATGTACATAAGTATAGTATAAATATATAGATAATATACGTAATATGTACATAAGTATATTACAAGTAGAAAGTCAATATACGTAGAAATACGTCGAATATAGGATTTCAAATATGAGTTATGCAGCTTTTCCTTACAAATGGCGTACCCAGTTTGTTCCTCATCTGCATATCACCGAGAATTCATAGATAGTCAGTGAGGTTAATATAGTGCTGGACTTGTACTGTAAACAATCCAGCGCATGGATTCGTGATTTGTGGATCAGATCCCACCCAATGCTTTGATTTACTCATTTATTTGAGTATTTTTTTTTTTTTTTAAAGATGAGAGTTTCACAGCCTTTTTTATTTCATAGCTATGAAACAGGAGCTACTGTAGCCGCTTGTGGTCTGTGTTGTAGCCTACCCATCCCGTAGTATGCCTCCCCTCTGATGGGCGAGAAGTGACACAATACTTCCCATTTAGGTGCTGGGTCAACACGAGCGCACCGGAAAGTATCCCTTACAAACAACTGTAACCAAATTATGCATCCACATTTTTGTCGGCGCGGGGGTTCGAACACGAGACCTTCCGCATGGCAAGCGGGTGCTAAACCACTGAGCTATTCGCGCACTCAATTTGACAACGTATCCTGGTGGTTACCTTAGATTTAATAGTATAGTATGTGCTATAAGGCGCTAGCGTGGCTCTAATGTGCTTGAAGCGTGATTGTTGTAAATCTTACATTTCCTAGTCCAACTTTGGGTCGCCTTCGATCAACCTCGTCCTTATGGTAGAAGTTCTCTAGTTCTGGCACTCCAACTTTCACTTATTAGGGCGGTGATGTAAATCGTCTCTCATACAATCCTAGAGCACCGGAACCACGAGTGTTTGCTCAACCACCCGGTACATTTCTAGAGAAGCAGGTGGCTGAATTAATTCTACACAGAAAAAAGCACAAGACAATTACCTGTGAGCAAAATTTTAAGTTCATTTCAGACTGGCACGTGAATTTGGTTTGTTTTTTTCTTTATTGGCATGTGATAAAAAAAACCACAAAGCTTGGAGGGGAGGTGAGAGAGAGAGAGAGAGAATGAGAGAGAGAGGCAGGAAGAAGGTTTAAACCTGTGGGTAAAAGAGGTAGGAGCCGAAGGAGTAATTATGAATAAATGGAGGAAGAGAGAAATGGGCGGAAATTCAGAGAAAAAGAGAAAGGGAAAGAGAAAGAGAGAGAGAGGCAGGAAGAAAGCCAAACCCGTGGGTAAAAAAGGTAAATATGAGTAAATAGAGGAAGAGAGAAATGGGCAGAAGTTCAGAGAGAAAGAGCAACAAAAAGAGAGAAAGAGATACTGAAAGAAAAACGGTAATTTTTTTTACAGTAAACAAGAAGATAAAAGAAAGAAATGCTATAAAAAGCTAACGTTGGATCTCGTGTTTCACCAGGCTGCAGCTCTAACATCTAACATGATACTCCTGAAACACAATACCTTCATCTCTGGCGGAAAATTTAATCTTTCTGAGGAAAAAAAGATGAGAAAGAAAAATGTAGAATAAAAAACAATTCGAACATTTCCACAGATAATCGTACATTGAGGGTAAAACGCAACATCCACCATTCGAAGCATGATGTGAAATCGTATGTAGAATAATATACAGGGAAAGGTCAATGAAATAAATTGAGGTAAAAATGAATGTGAATGAATCCTTAAATAGAATAAATAATGCACCCTTTAATGCAAGGTAACCTTTAGGCGAGGGTTAACGCTTGATGCATTTTCTACCACCTAATCCTGAAAGTGGGATGAAGATTCGAACCAACGGATTCTCATGATACCTGGAATACCAGACTTGACCATCATAATGGTGCATAAGCATATGATGAAAATCAAAGGCTTATGTTTATTTACTAATGCATAAAACTATTACAAAATATAATTATTATTTTTTACTCTGTTTTATCCCGCTCAAGCAGGGATTTTTTACGGATACCCTTCCTAACGTCAACGATTCTAATTTGATTTAAAGTCCTGGATTAGGACCGGGGTTTTACAGCAGTAGTCACAACCGTTACGCCACGGAGGCTGGCTATTACATAATATAATACATAGTATATTTATCTCGTTCTTTTTATCTGTAAAAGTCTTGCTATCGCTCACTTTTTTACGAACATGAATTGTTCACACTTCAGGATAATGCGAGTCCTTTTCCGAGGAACGACTTTAGTCAAGGATAATTTTTTCCCCCTGAGGACTGGAATACCTGAAGAAGAAAATTTAATTATTCGGGAAAATATTGCAGCTCCACTTTTCAAGGTTATCTAGATTGAATTTTCAGGTAAGTTGCCAATAATGTTGGGATGCTATTCTCATCTCTCTCTCTTATTCCAGGTAAGTTGCCAATAATGTTGGGATGCTTTTCCCATATCTCTCTTGTACCAGGAAAGTTGCCAATAATGTTGGGGTGCTATTCTCATCTCTCTCTTATTCCAGGTAAGTTTCCAATAATGTTGGGATGCTATTCCCTTCTCTCTCTTATTCCAGGTAAGTTGTCAATAATGTTGGGATGCTATTCCCATCTCTCTCTTATTCTAGGTAACTTGTCAATAATGTTGGGATGCTATTCCCATCTCTCTCTTGTTCCAGGTAAGTTGCCAATAATGTTGGGATGCTATTCCCATCTCTCTCTTATTCCAGGAAAGTTGCCAATAATGTTGGGATGCTATTCCCATCTCTCTTTTTATCCTACTCTCTCCTCTATCTCATGCTCTAACTTTCTATCCTATCCTGTTATGTTCCCTATCTCATCTCTCTCTATCCTATTCTCTCCCCTATCTCATTCTCTAACTCTCTATCTATCCTATCCTATTATGTTCCCTATCCTTTTCCCTCTCTATCTCTCTATCTATGCTTACCCTCTTTTCTATTTCTTTCTCTAATTTCTATCTTCCTCTCTTTTTTCTGTCTCACACCACTCACTCTTATTATCTCTCTTTCTTTCCCTTTACCGCTCCCCTCATATCTCTCTGTCTACCTCCTCTCTCTTTACCTCCTTTACATAGTGTTATATGTCTTTCTCTCAATAGGTTTCCTCTCTTTGCTTACTCATCTCTTTACTCTCTATTCTTCTCTCTTTTCACAATTATCTTAGGAGGTGTCATATTTTGTAAATTTCTATTGTATTAAATAAAAAATAAATCAAAATCCAATCAAAAATCTCTCTCTGTACCATATTTTTTCTTCGTTTCTCTCTCATTCTTTATACTTTATTATTCTCTTTAGTCGTTACCGTGACCGAGTGAGATAGCGCGCTAGGCATTGCACGCACGGTGACGATTTTTTCTGCTCTGTATTTGGGTGCTTGGGGTCAACTCATACCCGTGAGGAAAAATAAGTAGCTGCTTTCATGTTAGCAGCGAACAGTGGCGGAATTATAAGTAAAAATAAGATATTAGGATATTAAAGATATACAGAAGTCCTATAATTCTGCGCTACCCATTAAAATTCTGATATAATAACACAAAGGCACATTTATTATTATTATTATTATTTATATTATTCTTCTCTTTCGTTCTTACTATTTTTCGCACACTCTGTTTTTCACTATCTCTCTCTTTCACCCTGTTCTAGATTCCTACGTTTCTCTTTTTAATGTGCCCCATAAGCTACTCGTGTCAGAATTTGTTTGATTCCCAGAGCACATCCTCTCTCTCTTTCTTTCTCTCTCTCTCTTCCTCTCTCTTTCTTTCTCTGTCTTTCTTTCTTTCTTTCTTTCTCTCTCTCTCTCTTTCTTTCTCTCTCTATTTCTTTCTCTCTCTCTCTCTTTCTTTATCTCTCTCTCTCTATTTCTTTCTCTCTCTCTTTCTCTTTATTTCTTTCTCTTTCTCTCTTTCTCTCTCTCTCTTTCTCTGTGTCTCTCTCTCTTTCTCTTTTTTTTCTAGTTATCTCTCTATCTTTCAGAGGTTCTTGCTGAGAATGCGAAATTGAATATCAAAAATTTAGATTATGCAGTTGAGATAAAAAAATTGCAGTAGCGATTGGAATATAAATACTTTTGACAGAAGTGTTCATTCCAATTTTTTTCCTTTCTTATAGTAACTGCACTTGATCTGTCAGTGTGGGATCTAATTTTGATGTTTGGAAATAATTCGTAAAAAAGGGATCAACTTTTTACTATTTTCTTAGGACATTGTAAGCTGTGGGTGGAGTCAGATTTGACGTCTAGACATGAACTCGTTATTGATCCATCCATAGTTTTTAACATCTAAAAATTTAGACTTTTAGTGAAATAATTACACATTTTAGACATACAAATCAAACAAAATTCATAAATTCAAACAAAATTCAGTATTTTTAAAAAGAATACACACACAGGACATGGAAGGAGCCCAGAACATTTCTTCTGGGCGTCCAGGGGTGCTAATATCCCCATTTATCCTTCCACCACCATGACACAACCATCATGGACACGGGAAAAAAACACAAATTAAACAAACCATGTTGGACCCACAGAAACAGCACAGCGGCATTTATGAGGGATAGGTACATATTTCTGAACCTAGGATCAGGCTGATCACTATTCTGAGAGATATAACTATGTATTTGTCACTTCAACTAACTCTCTCGTCTTGTATTCAGTTGCATTGTTTCTATTCTATGTACAAAATCTATGTAGATGATCTATGTACAAAATCTATGTAGATGATCTATGTACAAAATCTATGTAGATGATCTATGTACAAAATCTATGTAGATGATCTATGCACAAAATCTATGTAGATGATCTATATGTACAAAAGGTGGAATCTATGTAGATTGTAGATTATCTATGAACAAAAGGCGGAATGCCTTATAAAAGCTGAATACATGAGGTAAGCATGAGATTAGAAAAGTTGATAAAGTTTACATAGGGGTTTGGAAAAGGGTGCTGTACTTCAGCTCTTAGACATTACTCTGGATGAGACAATAGGGGAGCAAATATCGGCTGAGTAAATTTAAAGGCAGAGAGAAGTCTAAAATTATAGGTCAAGCAGAGTTTAGAATAATTTATGGTTTCCTTCTTAAACATTTAACATCAAATATACACGTGACCCCTTCTTATTATTATTAAAATCTTCATTCGAAGAACATATACACAAACAAATAATTGTAAAAATTAAAATACAAAATTGACAATCTTAATATATAAATGTCAAAGACACTCACTGACCACTGACCACTGACCACTGACTGATCATCGCTCTACAGCCCAAACCGTAAGTCCTAGGAAGCTGAAATTTGGTAGGTAGCTTTGTCTTATAGTCTAGATGTGCAATAAGACGGGATTTTTCGAAACTCCCACTAAAACACCTGCCATTGGCGAAAAAGGATTTTTTGCTTTCACGGCCATGCCTCGGCCCGCAAAGCGGGCGACAGCCCGCTAGTATGAATATAAAAAGGAAAAAAATAAACAAAATACATACATATGTCCTAACTGAAGGGCGGGGTTATTGCCTATGGCAATCTCTTCCACCCAACCCTTGTAGTAATAGTTATATCGATGGTATTGCAGGTTAGGTACTAGGAAAAATAATATTATTTTTAAAAGAGAACGTAAAACTCAAGGGAAATTCAATGCTGAAAATTTTAGAGGAACAATCGGTGAAGAACGAAGATGATGATTTAAAAGAACATGGGAACTTGTATGAAACAATATTGGGATTTGATCAATTTTTCAACACTTGAAATGTTTTCTTGGATGAAAATTGAAAATCTTCGATTATTGACTCGGGTTCAAACTAAAGATGAAAAGAATGCGTTTTGGATTTCTGGGAGCAATTAGAAGGTTAATTTGAGTTTATCAACACCGATGACCTTCTTTTAGCTGTACATAAAGACAAAGCTTAGAATATACAATTATACACATATTTTTTTAAAAGGAGAAACTATTTTTTTAATCACAGTAGGTACAAAAGCCTCATCAAGACCTTGCTGGACAGGCAATGTTCCCAGTATGACCGCCGCATTCATGTTACATGGCCGCCGCATTACATTTCTATGTTACACATATTACACATGTCTGTAACATAGAAATAAAAGTTTCTGTTCTGTACTTCTGTATATTAAAAGGGAACAGACAGAGGGTACAAAGGCAACCCACAGAGGAGATAAATGGCACAAACATAAATAAAAGTTCTATATTATGACTATATACAATACTATATTACTATATACAATAAAGTCAGACAACAGTTTAGAGTTCGAAAAATAGACGAAAGCAGCGAGAGAGAAACGAAAACAATATACATTTTCATGAGAATGAATTCTTCTCTCAATACAGAGTATAACTTTAAAGAAAAACTTTTCCCCACTTTTTCGAATGATATGTTAGACAAATTTGAAAGAGATGAATGCTTGCTTTCCTGGAAGCCCCAATGTGGTACTAATACGCAGTAGGAATACATAGCAAGAGTGTTCGGGTGGGAAACTTTCTCCCCAGAGTAGAAGATTGAATTCCAGGAACTGGAAGATGTAGAACCGAAATAGAAACTGGAAATTTCTGGAGTCAAGAGTCATTACCACAAGATTGATACGACCTTATTTTCTTTTCATTCGACAGTGAAAGTACACTGCCACTTATTGACTTATGGACACAATACTTCCTCGTATTGAAGAAAAAATTGAAATCGGAACAAAAAAATATTTTTTTTTACAAAAACGAACACAATACTTCCGATTTCTAATATTAGAAATTCCTCGGAAGTAAAAAGAATAACATAACTGATATACATACTAATAAGACTTTCACATACATCTGTCATGCACGTACATACGAATAAGACTTTCACAAACAAAAATGTACTTAGATAATATGCAAAATATATGCCAGTAAATAAAGACGTGCACATAAGATACTCGGAATATACGTCGACAATTTTGCATTTACATAAGTACGTGTATTAATCTTCTGCTATTGACGCATAAGCAAATAAGCATAAGGCTCCCTTCCTCCCTGTTATTCATAAGGGGGCGTTCTGGAAGATATTTGATTTATTTTCCCAGGCAAAACATGGAAGCTAAATGGGAAGACACACCTCAGCAGTCTTGAGGTAGGCAACTGTTTTCTAATTATTACGTCACTAACATCAGATACTTCGCCATCTTTCCTGAAACCCTGAATGCCCAGCCACCATTTGTCATTGGAATTTATTTTAACTAAGAAAACAAGTAAATACTCGCAGTATTATTAAATCTAATAACACTTTTGTCTAGGTTGCAACGTCACAGTTGCATCGAACGTTTAATCCATCGAACCTTGATAGAAGTGATACGTCGGCGTCAGTAACAAGCAACAGAGAAGGATTACAAGCAATGGTAAACAAAACAGCGTTTTATTTCGTTATAGTTTCTGTTCTGGCAATTTCCATTCCAATATCCCTCAGAGAGACGTTTCTCAGATGGTCTTAGGGCATAAGTAATACAATGTTGCGAGTAACCCTTCCTTTGTATCACATTATAGAAACCCTTTGATGTCTGACATCCCTGTACATGCAGGAGAGAGGAACTGCTTTGCTGAGAATGCTCAGTTTTCATTCATTCTCAGGGGAATAATGAACCTGGCCAAGGACGTCGGAAGTTCGGAAGGTGCGTAAGCAAAAAATGTGAGTAACATTGCTCAAGACCAAAAATGCAGTCTCTGTAAAGAGGCCCCAAAGACAGCAAAACATATTACCAGCGGCTTTCCCTCGCAAGCCAGGGAGGAACAGTGCGAGTATTGACGGAACTTTTCCTCCATCTAGTTCCCTCGGTGAAGTCTTCGATTTATAGTTGATATATTATTGCTTCCATTTGTAACAAATAAATAAATGTCTCTCATCTCTCATGAATTAACCCTATTCTCTGTGAATGTGGAACAGCCTCTCACGCTCGACTGAAACACTTCTCAAAGCTGATTCTAACACCTAAAGCAGTTACCGAAATCAGTCCTAAAAGAATCTCAGACTACATTAATAGCCTTGATCTTTTTTAGAGTTAAAGAAGCATGTCACAAAAGATATCTTTAAGGTCGCAGTGATAAAGAGCCTTTCTTCTAGCCGACAGCCCTACTTATACCAATACCAAACACAGAAGCAGAAACGACATTTGTGCGATTCAATTGTTGAATTTGTGATAAAGAAAAAAGCAAATAGACTAGATAGAATCTTGAAACAAATAGTGCGAGCAGAGGAGACGAAAAATCACAAAAAATGAGTTAGATAAAGAATAACGGAGGGAAATTAAATGAGGTACAGGCAAGGGGCTGAGAACTGACGGAAGAGAGGTGATGGAAAGCGAAAGTGGAGCAAAGAGGAGTGAAAGCAGATAATGTAAATTTTATTCCCTCCCTAAGGACGGATGGTGCATTAAATTTAAAAATCTCTTCCGATACATAAAAAATTAATGCATATGAAATTAAATTTGCATATCTCTGCTCCCTAACGTCACCATCGATGTGGGAATATATCTATAATTTTTCATATGGGTTTATAGATATGTATATGTTATTTTTTGAATTATTGACAGTTCTCCAGTGAGCTGTATTGTTTTGTTAGAAATGAAGATTTTCCGGAAATATCAAGTCCGGACGAACAGCGACGCACTGGGAGAATTGATTTGTTTCTGAAAAACATCTGCGAAGAATTCACGCTATGTAATTTTATAGAACAGATAGAAAGACATTAGTTTTCATTGTCTTTCAGTTTTCCAAAACTTGCTAAAACCCTTTTTTCTTCTTTTTCCTTTGCTAAGATCAAGTAGAATGTAGCATTTCTCAAGAGTACGACAAAGACTCGCTTCCTTTCTCTCAGGAGTCTCAGATATTATTTGAAATGGAATAGGCTCTATCAGTTCTTATTTTGAAAATTATCTTTCTTTTTCAGCTTCTCCTTGCAGCATGAAAAAAGTTTATTCTATTTTGTCCTCAATTGGAGATAGTAATAATAATATTAATGTCGTTTTATTTATACTGCCCAATAAGGACTATTAAAGTCCCATTTATTCCAGCAGTAAGCCCAAGAGATATTATTATGTGGTAAAAATCCCAAATGGGAGGATAACTTGTCATGTCCCGGTTAGGTTTCGAACCCTCGACCTCTGGAATACCTGGATTCACAAAGCTACCGGGATAGACCCGTATTGTAATTAAAATATAGACATTTGAAACAAGTAAGTCGAAAACATTAACACATGCAATGAGATTTTGTACAGTAGTTCACAAGAAAATGAGAACTTTGGAAAGAGCTTGACATCCCACATCAACCATTTTTCGCTGCTCTACTTTTTCCAGAGGTCATTACAGAAATCCCTATTTCCTTCGTACAGTGATCCATTGTTACGACCGAGTACTACTCGAAACACACTGGCAATTATCTCCGTCGTCTTCACAGTTTTTAACTTTGAAGACGGGTATACCTTCCTATTATTTTTTATTGTATTCATTTATTTTTGTCAAATAAATGGAAATGTCGTTAAAAAAAGAAATAAATATTTTAACTACTTATGTTTTCAACTGAATTTCATTCTAGCATAAGATTCTAGGAACTAAAGGGTAGCATATAGCATAGGAATCAACAGTACTTCCATATGATATCCAAAAAAATCTTGTTTCCCATTGCCATGATACTTCCAGCCAACCAAGATGCATGTAAAACAGGAGAAAAAGAAAACATATTTTTAAGCCCTTATTTTTGTCTTCGCCGCAATGCGGTTTAGAGAGAAATTTTAATGGTGCTCATTACAGATATTATAAGTCAGGGCTTCTCAGAATTCAAAGGTTGGATGTTATTTTTTCTCACTACAAAATCGACGCGTTTTGAAGTGCAGATTTACATTCGAAGCAGAACCGAGAAATGTTCTACACGTGGCCCCATCTGTTCCGATTGAACAAACAAGACTTTGCAATTTTGCTTTTTCTCCATTAAATTGCAATAATTGTATACCTACACTATAATCACGAAGGCCACTATATTAAAAACAGCATCATGCACAAAAAAAAATACCAGCATATATCAGGCTATCTCATAAAGGAAAAAAAACACGCCAATTATGAACACAATACTTCCTCGTGATTGTTTCACATTGTAAACACGTGCCAATTTTGAGATTTTATACAAAATTACTTGTATCTCCAAAACAACTGAACCGATTTTCTTCAAGTTTGTTTTATATGGTAGAATATTGTTTTTTCTTAGATTATACAAAAATTTTGTATCGACAAGTCGTTATCCTCATTTTTTGACTTTTTTGTCCAAAATTTCGGATTTTCTTAAATATCAGAGTCAAATTATAATTGATTTAAAAAATAAATATGTCTCCTAGAATGTACAGAATGTCTCCTAGATGTGTGCAAAATTTCATCAAAATCGGTCGAGTAGTTTCCGAGATTTGCGCGTTACAAGGAATCGTTTTAACAGACCGACAGACGGACACAAAACCAAATTTGCTCAGGAGGTTATGAAACGTCCAGAAATATGAAAAATATTGAAATCGGAGCAAAATAAAAAAAAAAATTTTACAAAAACTAACTTAATACTTCCAATTTCTAATATTAAAAATTTCTCGGAAGTAAAATACAACAGTACTTATCAAGGAACACGCAAAATACAAAAAAAAACATGTAAATATAATAAACATTATTATTTCATTATCAAAGCCACTTCACAAGGGTGAGATATCACAATGATACAATCGCAAAATTATTATTAATACTAAACACTTTATTAGATATAAAAAGACAGATGTGCAGTACAAATAATTATTATAACAATTAAAAATTTGTAACAATATCTCTATATATAAAACAGAAAAAAGGACTACCTACCTACCTAACTATGTTTGTTTGTCCGGAGTTGTTTAGCCAAAACGGTAAGAGATAGCGAAAAATGTCTCAGAACTAACCCCCCCAAAACCATTATCGCTTTGTCCAGAAAAATTATAAAAAATTCAAAAAGGTATTGCTGTCCAGCAGTACGGCCATGCCTTAGAAAATTTGAAATTTAGTCCCGTTGCAAAACACGGGCAAACGGTTAGTATTCAATATAGAGGAAAAATAATAGAAAAATATACAGGGTGTTCATAAAGTCTGGACCCACCCGCCCTATCTTGGGAACCACTTAAAATATCGAAAAATTCCAAGACACCTATTTCTTCGATTGTAGGGGGATTAATTTTCAGCCAAAATTTTTTTGCCTACACGGCCCCAGTCAGGCTGGGCATGGACCAACTTTAAAATCCTAAATAGAATGGTATGTCTTGTGGCATATTGTTTTAAAGGTCTTATCGAGGGAAGTTCATTACAAGAAATTTCAGTGAGCTACAACTTACCGTTCTCGAGATACAGGGTCGGACGTCCTGCGTAATATCCATATATTTTGACCTATAACTCGTTAACCGTAAATTATGGAGAAAATTTTTCATGTTAATAATAACTCCTTATCGCAAGACCTTTTGAACAAGTTAAAAGTTAGATTTGTTTTTTCGTTAAATTTTTTTCGACTGTTCGTCCGGCTGGCTGACGAAACCGACCAGAAACTAACATCAACAGATTATATCGAGTTAAAACATGTTCGTAGCAGAACATCCGACCCTGTATCTCGAGAACGGTAAGTCGTAACTCACTGAAATTTGTTGTAATGAACTTCTCTCAATAAGACCTTTAAAACAATATGCCACAAGACATACCATTCTATTTAGGATTTTAAAGTTGGTCCATGCCCAGCCTGACTGGGGCCGTGTAGGCAAATTTTTTTTGGCTGAATATTAATCCCCCTACAATCGAAGAAATAGGTGTCTTGGAATTTTTCGATATTTTAAGTTGTTCGCGAGATAGGGGGGGTAGGTCCAGACTTTATGGACACCCTGTATATAAACATATGGATTAACTATAGGGCGGGGTTATTGCCTATTGCAATCTCTCCCACCCTTTAGTATAATTTCCAATGCTTGAAGCTCAAACCATCTACTTACAGATTACAAGTCCACTACTTTATCAATCCAGCTTGAGTCGATTGCCAAAAATAACCATTAAAAGTGAATCAAAGCAACACCGCACTAAAACAACAAACCATTGCTGCAAGATGGACTTACTACTAACTGTGTCCTGTGAGATCAAAGGACGTATAAACACAAACAAATGACCAAAGAGAAAACCATGTAGCATGAACAAGTTGTGTCACCCAAGAGATGAACAAAATATACGACAATGTCCACTGATCATTCCTTAGGGAGCACAAACCAAACACAGCAACAAGCAGAAGCTATGGACAAGAAGGATAATGTCGTACAGATAATGTCATACATATGGGAAAGAAAAATAATGTCATACATATGGGCAAGAAAGATAATGTCATACATATGGACAAGAAGGACAATGTCATACATATTATGGGCAAGAAGAATAATGTCATACAAATTCGTCAACACTGAGATTGTCTGAAATGCAACTTTTTAAACCAGGTTCAGATTCAGTCAGCATTTCTATTGCTTCTGTTTATTCCACTTGTAGAATATGGAGCGACTTAGCTGAAACTTTTCTTCAGAAACCTAATGTGAAAAGTTCCGCTCCTCACTTTTTTTCAACAGATAACTGAAATCCCTTGAATAAAACACTTTTCAGGGGTTATATTCTGCTACTTTAAGTAGTAAAAAGTAAAGTTTTTTTAGTGGTTTACCAGGTTTTCTGAGACAAAGTAAAGGATCTGCATTTTTGAACCGTTGAGATTGTTTCCCATTCTCATCATTTCGACAGATAAAGACATCATTTTTTCATCAAGCCGCGTCCCCACGGATGTTCAACAATGTTGATCATGAACACTGCACCGTTAAACACTCTCACACTGCAGACGAAATTGTTGAACAACAAGTTCAACACCGGACTTTAAACAACAGTAAACGAATATTTAGAGTATAACAATAAGTGGTTAAGCTGAACACAACAATAAACCCAAAACAAAATACTTCTGGGTTTAACGGTAATCACCAAATACATAACATGGAAAGAAACACCTCAATTAATTTCGTTGATAGCGAACACTTCATTTCATCGACGGCGCTGCGGTTCACCCCAAGCATCGCACCGCCACACTCCCTTCCCATTTTAATTTATGACTCTACACCGGAGACATGGAGACGGCAAGTGGACGGGGACTAGAGAAGATATCTGTTGTAAATATTTATGTAAAGGTGGAGAAGTGCAATCTGGGTCAGAGAGTGGCAGACTAACGACCGGAGGAATAACCGTCGCCCACAACTGCGGAAACTGGAACATTACTGCACTACAATGACTTTATGGACTGGTACCAAGCTCTCGACGCGCGACGGGAGACTTTTCCGGATTGCATTGATCTTCATATTGGAATTTCTCTCGGGATATCACCACATTAAGTTATTCGAGGGCATTCAAATTTCAGGCTGGCGTTACGCTAGCCTCCGTGGCGTAACTCCAGCCTCCGTGACGTAACGGTTGTGACTACTGCCCGTAGTCCAAAGATCCCGAGTTTGATCACCGGTTGGAGCAGACTTTTCGAAGTAAATTCTGTTCCCTCCAAACACGTGAGGCTGGCACTTCCGGCACTACCCAGGTTGGGTGGGGTTAATGTGGGTAGCTGGTAAGACTCCCAGCGAATGGAGGGTAACACCCCCGTCCTGATCAGGACGTTAAAACCAAATAGAATCGTTGGCGTTAGGAAGGACACCCAGACATAAAAAACGTGCTCCACCCTACGAACCTCAACCATGAGGTTGAACAATGCACACCCCAATATGCTTATATGGGATAAAGGTAAGGAAGATATAGATATTTATTGGTGTTATATAATCACGATTTGATATCACTATCACTCAACTAGCTTTACTAAATCTTGGCAAGCGCGGAACTCGAAATAACGACCTCCGTTTACGAGTCCACGCCGCCTTATCGATTGATCTATAGAAATATTTACAATTATAAAAACAAAACTTGATCAAGGGTAGTGCTAATGCCAACGGCATTCTCTTCCAAATTCCAGCATTCATTCGTACGACCACAATGACATCTTCTTTCAAATTCAGTTGGCTAACCTGATATACCTGCAGAGGAAAACTCAGGAGATGCGATAGAGACTAAAAAAAGAAAGGTATGTAAGTGAACAAAAGTTTAAAATAAACAGAGGAGAAGGATGTACAAAGAAAAGCTGAAAAAATAGACAACCATGGAGAGGGGTGAAGATAAAAATGTAAAGGTTCAAGTAGATATAAAAGAATAGAATGATGAGGACGAAATAAAAGCAGTGTGGGCAGTGTTGAAAAGGTAGGAGAGAATCCAGAAAGACGAAATTCACGAAAAAAGAAAGAAGAGGTTTACAAAGTATGTTTTTAATGCCCTTAAGATTTTTTTTTTACTTTTTAATTAAGTAGCTGTACTGGAAGAAGTAATTATTTCTTCGTTTTTTTTCAGTTTTTCTTTTTAGCATAAGCTGTTTTACAAATTCTAACTTTGTTAAGAGGTCACTATTTTCCCGTGTCATGTCTTTGGCATCGATCACGATAACGCTACTAAAATTGAAAATACATTTTCCAGTCAGACTGCAAATTTTCACGACCGAACATGTTAAATCGTCCAACGCCCTGGGTATGATAACGCAAATCTGTCTTTGACTTCACACGAGGGTCAGAATGAAACGTGTTCCTGGTGTGGTCTCCTATCTGCTCTGTTGGAAATTAAAGTGGTACGTGCCGTCTCCATGTGTTTGCTTTCCTAGAGAAAGCGGAGAGAGACATGACACGAGCTGAGACTAGCCAGGGCGGTATTTAGAGATCCTAATCTGTCCACAAATACTATGACTTGACTTTCGAAGGGAGATTTTGATGTAAAGAGGGAATTGATGGAAGTAGTATTACATTTGGGTCTTTGTAGGGGCCGAAACGTGAGGCTGGCATTTCCGGCCCTACCCAGGCTGGGTGAGGTTAATGTGGGTAGCTGGTACGATTCCCAGCGAATGGAGGGTAAAACCCCCGTCCTGACTATCTGTCTCAGTCAGGACGTTAAAACCAAATAGAATCAACTGGTCACAATAGATCTAATTAGGTCGCAGTGTTAATTGTAAGGGTTTCACTGAAAACCCTGCAACCAGGTCAGATAATAATAAGGGGCCGAGGTTCTAACGCCGTGTTGATATAGTCACACACAAGGTAGAGTTGTGTACCTCCTGCGAGCCCCCCTGCATATGATCCTGAGCAGACAGCATCCCAGGCTCCCGTGGGAGACTGGGAGGCCAAGGGTGTAGCAACTGTAGCAGTTCAGGACGAAACGTGCTCAGTCTGAGATGAAAGTTCTATTAATCACAAGATTTTATGAATGGAAGATCACTTGTTTCTGAACCCCTACTGACCTCCTGAATGGAACAAGTGACTCTACTGTTGTGATGGACCTCAGTAGCTTGGCGGTGGACGTGTGATTAACAAAAAAATAATAACTGTTTCCAAGCTCTCCCACCCAACCCTAAAGCTATTAGAGTTGGGTGGAAAAGATTGCCAAAGGCAATAACCCCGCCCTTTAGTTAGGACATATATTATGTATATATTTATTTATTTTTTTCTTCTCTTATATTGTATTTTAATTTGTAATTATAATAATAATAATAATGCTTTTTCTTTGTGTTATTATGTCACAATTTTAGTGGATAGCGCAGAATCATAGGACTTTACCACTTTAATTTACAATATCTTGTATTATTTTTTGCCTAAAATTCTGCCACTGGTCGCTGCTTCACATTAAAGCAGCTACTCATTTTTCCTCACGAGGTATGAGTGGACCCCGAACATCCAAGTACAGAGCAGAAAAAATCCTCCCCCGCTGGGAATCGAACCCAGGTCACCATGTGTGCAATGCCTAGCGCGCTAACTCGCTCTGCCACAGTGACTACTAATTTGTAATTATTGTTGTATATAATATGTCCAATTAATAAAGTGTAAATAAATAAATAAAATAAAAAATAAATAACACCGCCCCAGGATAGATGTATAAATTTTGTTTATTTTTTTTCCCGTTTATATTAATTTTGTCAATTTTGTATTTTCATTTTTACTATTATTTGTTTGTATATAATTATGTTAGTAATAAGCTCATCACGAGAGATAAAATTCTCAGCTTGTGGAATCAAAATTATCACGACTCGTCTTGGTCCTATCACTACTTGTGTGGTGTTATGTAGCACTTTAGCTCTTTCAAGATCATTCTTTTCTGGATTA
Organism: Bactericera cockerelli; assembly: GCA_024516035.1. Lineage (NCBI taxonomy): Eukaryota > Metazoa > Arthropoda > Insecta > Hemiptera > Triozidae > Bactericera > Bactericera cockerelli. The sequence continues at coordinate 29,876,695 of CM044958.1, forward strand.
TCCTTGTGTTGAGTATCCAGGTATCCACGGTCACAACTGACAGTATACGTGTATTACGAGTAATTTGTCTGCTTCTCGTATTCTGCTGATATTCTGATCCTAGCCCTCATTGAAAGGACGCCTAGCGAGTGAATCTGTCACACTTTTCATGAAGCTCCAATCTCCCTCATCCTTTTACCTCCAGACTTTCTAATAATATGAATACGCAGAATACGTCACAAACGATGTAGAAACGCTAAAAAATAAGAAAAAAACAAACATTCAAGAACATACAAGATTACGAAATTTGCTTTCTTTCTATGTCAACTCTCGACAGCAGATCTCGACATACATACTCATTCTTCTGTCTCTCTTCCTTCCCTGGTGAATTGTATCCTCTATCTCTCTGCCTCTCCTCCAGTTAATGTAAGGAGGAGAAAGAGAGACAGTCCTCGCAAACTATAGGGGAACGGGAAAATAGAGAATATAAATGTAGATAGGGATTTCTGGATGAGAAAAAGCGACAGACATATCTCGCGTGACAGTTGGCTTATGAGATTCACGTCGTAAATCGACCGAAATGTCAACACTTCGCTCACAAAAGCGTTTACACCACCGCTTCTCTGATGGAGCTGTCTCTTTATGACTAAATCTACCATCTGGGACAATCGAATAGGAATAAGAGAGAAAGAGATCAGGAAGGAAGAGAGAGATGAAGTGAAAGACAAGACTTGATACTGAAAGAGAATAGACATGGATGGAATGAGTGCGAGTTCGATAAGGCAGCGGACTCGTAACCTGGAGGTTGGTGGTTCAAGTCCCAAGTACGGAAAATATTTATGGCCGGTTCGAGATGTGCCTGCCAGGTCCCGCGGCTCATGAGGATTCAAGGTCACGTGATCACTGGTCACTTTGGAGCTCGGTGATTGGTGGAAAATGATAACCTGACCTAAAATCTACATCATCCGGGTTTTGACAAACGCATCTCAACCCGGCCATAAGTATAGTGATATCACAATAATTGTGACTTGAGCAGTTGAAATTTTCTCTTTACTAGGAGAGAAGGAAAAAAATCGTAGAACGTCTAAAAAGTAGAAGTGTCTGAACCAAACAACTTCAAATCTTGAAGAAAAGTTGGAAAATGGTCAACCCCAAGTATGTTTCGGAAAAGGTAAAGTGAAAGAGGAAGACCAGGAGAAGAGAAACATAAGGATATACTGATTTGAAGAAATAGATAGACAATTAGCACTAATAGGAGAAAGTGACCAAGAGAGTGGGGGAAAAGGAATGAAGAATATTAGGAGAGAAAATATAAATCCCCCCAAAAACACCACTTCGTGGTTAAAAAAAGAAGAACGCCTCACTCAAAAGAATGATTATAATTAGCTAAAAATAAATGATATCAAATTGAGAACACCTTACCCCCTCTCTTTCTATATCTCTGCACTCCTCTCTGGATTTATTCCTCTTATGTTTATCTTTCTTTATCCTTTCTAGAGGTCATCCCAAACTTGATTTCTCTTTAAATTTACTTGTTGCACGGCAATAAAAAATGGCGGTCGGAGTATGATTTTTCTGAACTTATTTGATTTGAATCGAGAAAATTACACCGCGACCGCCATTTTTTATTGCCGTGCAACAAGTAAATTTAAAGAGAAATCAAGTTTGGGATGACCTCTAGAAAGGATAAAGAAAGATAAACATAAGAGGAATAAATCCAGAGAGGAGTGCAGAGATATAGAAAGAGAGGGGGTAAGGTGTTCTCAATTTGATATCATTTATTTTTAGCTAATTATAATCATTCTTTTGAGTGAGGCGTTCTTCTTTTTTTAACCACGAAGTGGTGTTTTTGGGGGGATATCAGTTCTTTTTGTGCGAAAATATAGGTTCATACACTACTGAAACATTATAAATAACAAAAGTAAATAAGCTGGGAAAATGTGAATGTACCAAGTTATCTTTTTTTTAAGATATAGTTTTAGCAGTACTTATTTAATATTTCTAAGGTCAATATGTATTTGGATCACAGATTTGGCCCCCTGAGTCCCCAAAGTGTGTAAATCTATACTTATAAATAATATATAAATTTGCAATGCAAAACCTTTTGATTCTATACTCCACATGATTAGGTTCATCTTTCAATGCTAAATAGACCTCGGAGCCTTCTATGAGGGACACTAAAACACCTGGATTTACAAATGCCAAAGAAATTAATTTGAAATCACTTTTTATCCAGTTGAGGTAATGAGTTCTCTCCCGTTGACCTTTTCGTACCCGAATTCTCTCCGGCTTGTTGCAAGGGTCACCACGAGTATCTCTCCCGGAAATAAGACCATGCTTTTTTACATTAGGTATTTAGGAAATGAAAACTATAAAATTATCATTTTTATATAAGAATCGGCCTTTTATAAAGAAATCTTTAAAATCTCTAACTAATGAAAGGCAATGCCTTCATTCTATAGTAGAGTTAGGTAAAATACATAGAAGGCCATGCCTCAGGTCTTTATCAATGATTCCTAGGTGTTTCGATTATAATATTTATGCTAGGCCACTAGGCCTAAACTATGTAGGTATAAAATCAGGTAAAAATGCAAGCGACGCGACGGGAGACAATTTGGTGTTGATAAAACCATGTGACGTCCCTTATCAATACCTCACGAGGTATGAGTGTACCCCGGACATAATGGACAGAGAAAAAAAACTTCCCTAAAGGGGATCGAACCCAAGTCGTCGTGCGTGCAAGCCTACTTTGTCAAAGTCACTACTAAAATTTTCCTCGCGAAGGTAATGGGGTCGTCATGAAAATCAAATATAAAAATCGGAAAAACAAAACAACGTTAAGCCCAAATTGAAAATATAGAGCTAAAAAAAATTCGTTCCCGCCAGGATTCGAACCCGTGCTGACTGGGTGGCAGGTCGAGCATGCTACCAATAGACAAAGTTATCTTCTAAAGAAACGGACGGAAAATGAACTAACTAAATTAATCCTTGGAAACTTAAACATTAAAATTTTGCGGTGAGAGAGCGAGGTCATCTCGAAAAATATATACTGGCCAAGATCTGACCACTAAGCTAAGGATTCGAAGGTACCTACCCGCCAAAGAAAATGAAAAGGCCACCAGGTGCCACCCAGTGGACCGGATGAAAGAATAAAATCAATAAATTTGGTATCTGCTCATCAAGATCTTTCATTTGATACCACTTAAGATTAGTATTATCCTTCAATTCCCGATTTGGGCTCCCAAAACCCGAGGCCGCCCAAATGGGCCGCCCGCTTATAATTTAGAATTTTTTTTTGTTCCGGGCTCATCTCCATTATATCTTGATCACTTTAGACACCTCACTTAATCTTCAGTGCCAAGTTAAAGACACGAAGTCGGGTCTCAAAGGATCCGTATGAAAAAAAAAAAACGGAAAAAAAAAAAAAAAAAATTATGAATCTTTTCATGTCTTTCACGATTGTTGGGGGGTCTCGAAAATAGGGTTCCCGTTGGCCTAGGAAGTCAAACAAAAAGTCAAATCAATTTATTTTTCAGCGTAGAGTCCATTTCCGCAATAAAAATTGCAATTTTTGAAATTCATGTTGCACTTTTCGCTGGCTGAAAGTACATGAAATGCATGGGAACTATGTTTTCCGTAACCTTACACTCTGCCGGGCTGTCTCTTTCTTTGTATAGGCGTTCTTCACACCTCGGCCGAGGTGTTTGATGAAAGTGTTAGAGGTAAATAGAAGATGAGAAGGTCAACGACATCGGCAGTAGAGAAAATACACACAGAGAGAAAGAGATAAATAATGAAAATGGTGAGAGATAAAGGAAAAATAGTAAGAAGTGAAATAATGAAAAGATTAATAAGAGAGAAAATCAGACTTAATGGACTCTTAAGCGCATTGATTGATATGCTTAACTGTATACATATTGATCAAGAAGCTAAATGTTCGTTCTACAATAACTGGATCGATACGGGCGATACGACGCGGCGTCGGACTCGTAACCGGGAGGTTGGTAGTTCGAGTCCCGAGTTCAGCCAAGTAAAAGATAGCAAGTTTGAGATCAAGCTCGCCGGGAGGCGAGCACTCGTTAAGTAGCGCCAGCCAACCGTCCTATATTAACACAAAACAGAGTTTATATGTATTTTGTTTTATTGTTTTCGACCACTTCCCGCTAGATTTTATCAATTTTTATTTTAAACTAGCGGGTTACACCCGCCGCTTCGCCAGCCCATCAAACACACACAACGCACACACACACACAACGCACACACACACACAACGCACACACACACAACGCACACACACACACAACGCACACACACACACACACACACACGCACACACACACACACACACACCCCACACACACACACACACACCCACACACACAAACCACACACACAAACCCACACACACACACACACAGACACTCACACACACAGACACTCACACACACAGACCACACACACCCACACACACACCAACACAACACACCAACACAACACACACACACCACACACACACACCACACACACACGCCACACACACACGCCACACACACACGCCACACACACACACCACACACACACACACACACACACACACCACACACACACACACCACACACATACACCACACACATACACCACACACATACACCACACACACACACACACACACACACACACACACACACACACACACACACACGCGTCATTTGAGTCGATAAAAGAGAATATATTTTGTGTCACCCATCCATTTCATGTCGGTGTACCTTAAGAACGATTCATCATTATTTTGCGATCGATATGACCTAAAACTTTATCGATTTGAGTTGACATCACTTCAAATTTCGAGGAAAAGTCATTTAGGTTGAAAAACGTGAATATTTTTTCTGCCACCTATCGATTTTTGTCCTTCCTCCAGACGGACCTATGTATGTGCAAAATTTCAAGTTTCTCTGTCTAATTAAGGAATAAGTTGTAGAGTGCGTGAGAGGTAGCCAATTCTTTCGGATATTAGTACAGGAAGGTGAGATAGTAAGCATACTAAAAGTCCTGATGTCTATCATGGGAGGAAACAGAGTTAGGGGGGGAGGGGAGGTAAAGGTGGTTCAAAGGAGGTGAAAAGAGGTCCTATTTAGATTTTTCGCTTATATATCAAGTATGCTACGTATTTCTACGTATTTTTTTTTTTTTTTTTTTTTTGGGTGGGGATGCCCGGGAGGTAAAATCCTCTCTTACTCTCAACATTAAAACTCCCACTCTTATTGGAGTGTGAGTGTCAATGCTGAGATTAGGACGAATATTGTCGTAGTGACAATAGACAGTGTGGGGATGATGTACACCACTCGGAAAGGGTAGAGGACCCTCTCAGGATGATGCAAACCGACCCACTAAAAACCCCCCTCATCATCCATCATACACATTTATTTGTTGTGATGTTCACAACAAATAAATTCTCGGCGTATTGTAGCTGCCGTAGTTCTGCACCGGCCGCGGTCCTGGAAATAAAAGGAAAACATTTTATTATATTTATAAATATAAATTTTCATATATTGATTAATGCTTTATTCGTCATTGATGCATTGTTGTAACAATTAAGGCATTTATTTACTTACTTTATTCCAAGGCTTTTGGATAGACGACATTTTTAGTTTTCCCTTCAGGAGCATGGATGTATAGACTGGATGGTTTGCCCACGCGAGAGCACGCCACGTACAGCTGTCCATGGGAAAAGCAGGGGGTTTTTAAATCAACACCGCACACTTCAAGGGATTGTCCTTGAGCCTTGTTTATGGTCATGGCGAATGCAGGCCTGATTGGAAATTGGATCCGTTTGAACTCAAACGGCACATCAGATGGTATGATTGGCAATCTAGGAAGTAGGAAATCTTTTCCTTTGAACTTCCCTTTAATGATCGTTGCTTCGATTACATTATTCATCAATTTTTTGACTACCAATCTTGTGCCGTTACAAAGTTCAGGTGGATGAATATTCCTCATCAGGATCACTGGTATGCCAACTTTAAGTTTCAACTCATGGGGTGGCACCCCCGGCAGGTCGAGAGAGTTGAGGAACTCGGTTGGATAGTTCACTGCCTCGTCTTGGTTCATCATCGAGTCCAGTGATGTGTACGTTTTGTACTCGCCTGTAGGAGAGAAGAGCACTTGTTAAATAGATAATAATTATGTACCTTGTTCGTGGGTACTGTTATTTAATACATTATTTGTTTGAAAATAAGTACTTACAATACATATACCTATATCTATATCTATAAAGGAAAGCTGTCTGTATGTGTGTGTGTATGTAATTGTATGTATGTTCTTTATATAAATCCACACCGTTTGACCGAGAAACCTGAAATTTTGCACATAGGTCCGTTTGGATTAGGGAATTCTTCTAGGCTAGGTTATATCTCCCTAAGGTTAAGCTACAATGAGTAAGGATAAAAATTGGATGGGTGACGCAAAAAATATTCAGGTTTTTTTTCAGTGTGGGTGTGTTTATGGTGTGTTTGATGGGCTGGCGAAGCGGCGGTAGTTATTATAACCCGCTAATAATTATATACAATAATATATGCATATCTAAACATAATATATCTTATGTTTGTATGATTATCATTTGTGTGTGCTTGATGATTTAGCGGAGCCGGCGATGGGCGCTGGTATATTTTGTTTACTTTAAGAGGAATTTAGAGACATAAAATGACAGATAATGTAAAAGAACAGTGATACTACCACTTACCTGGTATTTTGTCTTGTATTGTTGAGTTGATAGTATTAACATCACTGTTCTTAGGTGCCAAAATAGCTCTTGAACTCAGCCAGTCTTTGTCTGTGAATTTGGTTTCAATAGTGGGAAATACCAAAGCTATAAGTTCATCTGTACAACTGGCTAGAGTACAGAAATCTTCTGGTAGTTTATGAGTGGTATCATACCCATTTCCAATTGCCAGCAGTTGTTCAGAGAACTCTCCGGCTGAAGTGTTGTCACGTTGGAGCTCGATCCTCATGTTGGTTTTTAAAGTGAGCGTCTTTACGTGACACCACAGAGAAGAAGACTTCAGGCAGGCATTTATTTCGTCAGCAGGGGTTGACCTTGGAATTACTGGCAATGTTTGACGAAAATCGCCCGACAGCAAAATTAAAGCATTTCCAAAGATCTGGGCGCTGCTTCTGAAATCTTTCAGAGAGTTTGACAGAGCCTCCAATGATTTTTTATGCGCCATTGTGCACTCGTCCCAAATGATAAGGTCGCATGTTTTCAAAACTCGACCCATGCCTGAGTTCTTGGTGATGTTGCATGTTGGGGTCTCTGTCAGATCAACGTTCAGTGGTAGCTTCAGTGCAGAATGAGCAGTTCTGCCTCCATCTAATAATGTGGCCGCTATGCCGGAGGATGCGACTGCCAATGCGATTCCACCTTCGGCTCGTATCTTTGCGAGGATAAGAGATATCAGGAAAGTTTTCCCTGTTCCACCTGGAGCGTCCAAGAAGAAAAATCCTCCTTGCTTGTCTATAACTCTGCTCATTATAATTTCAAATACCTCCTTTTGTTCACAATTTAGTTTGGAGATGTTTTCCCTTACAAAAATCTGGAGCTCTTCAACATTGAAGCTAGATTCACGCCGGTAATCAATCTGGTCAACTTCTGATCGATCTATATTAATCGTTAAACCTAATTGGTCTAACGACTTATGTGCAATTGAAGTACAAATATCTTCAATTTCTAACAGAGCTTGATTGAAAATTACCGGTGTATACATGTCGCTTGAATGACGATGGAGAATATCTTCACTCATACTCTCCTTGTGTTTCTCCCAAAGTTCTTGCGGGTTCGATGGAGCGCAAGTTGTTAGTATTATAGAGAAGAGGAAACGTATTTGCTGAGGTAAGGCCGTTTCTGAGGCATCTGAAAGTGCATTGTCCCAATGGGAGTCATTCTCCAGAAGGTTCAAGAGCTGGCATGCTTCTCTGTATGTTGCACAAACCCTATCCTCCACCTTCTTCAAGGCCTGAAATGATGTGGGGCCGCAGATATTGACCAACAACAACCGAAGAAAGAAGCACTCCGCATTGTTAGGGTGCACAGTGTAGATCCGGCCTATTGCATCTGACGCATACATATTTGCCTGTCCTTCTACTGGTTTCCCTTCCTTACGGGCTACAAATTTCTTGGTACTTGTGTTCCAAGTGTAATATTTAGGTACTTCTGAGTAGAGGAGTTTCTTTGCAAATGAATCAGATGAACAGAGGGAAAAAAAAGCTGTCAGGGTTGTTTCAGGGGGCGTTTCAGCTCTGGCCTGGGCATTGTCGGAGGTGAAATAAACCCGTTGTCCGTTCTCCAGATGCACAGCTAGATGAACCACTGTAGGATATCGCTCGTGGATGGGGAAAGAAAATATTCTCCACACAGCTTCATTACTGCTGATGTATCGTCCCAGCTGATATTGTAGGATTTCATCTCTGTTTTCTACTGCAAATACAGCCATGTCTGATCCTTTGTTTACATATTTGCATATGTACTTAATGGACTTGACTGAATTGCAGTATTCCACGTTGATATGTGCTTGAAATGCTTTTGACAATATGGGTGAATAAGGGACAACCCATCTATTATCTACATCCATATCATTTCCTCGCACTTTCAATGTAGCATACTGGCCTCCATTGTCAGTTGACCTTCTACGGTAGAGGGGGTATCCGTCATTGCCACTGACAGTTTCTGGAACCATTTCTCTTGGGTATCTGAAAGAAAGAGGGAGAAAAAATGTCATGTAAATTTATAGGGACAAAATACATTGTTGTAGAGGTATAATGATTCCTGATAATATTATTGAAATAATGACCAAGTTCCAACTACTTCCGAAAAAACTTGGCTTCTAGAAGTAGGTAGTACGTAATATCTCTAAACTAAAACCAAGTGAATTTGGCCAATGTCCCCTCGGACTTAATTATCTACCCTTCCAAAAAATTTGGGCTTTAAAAGTAGGAAGTGATATTTCAGAAAGACGGCCAAGTGAGTTCGGCTAGTGTCCATTCAGACTTTTTTACCTAGTATCCTTAAGACACTATAAATATAAAAATCTCCCTTGCCTTTATCCCATATTAGCTTATGTTGCTTTTGGGGTCGGCATTGTTAAACCTCATGGTTGAGGTTGGTAGGTTGGAGCAAGTTTTTTATAGCTGGATGCCCTTCCTAACGCCAACGATTCTATTTGATTTTAACGTTCTGATCTGGACGGGGGTGTTACCCTCCATTCGCTGGGAATCGTACCAGCTACCCACATCAACCTCACCCAGCCTGGGTAGGGCCGGAAATGTCAGCCTCACGTGTTTGGAGGGAACAGAATTTTCTTCGAAAAGTCTGCTCCAACCGGGGATCGAACTCGGGATCTCTGGACTACGGGCAGTAGTCACAACCATTACGCCACGGAGGCTGGCGTATGGCCAGGCCGTACACAATGGCCATATTTTATAGCTTGAATTTTTTTCTTCTAAATTCGACGACAACCTACATTAAGTCAAAACTACTAAATTTGATTCATACAAAATGTGGCCAAGTATTTTTTAAGGAACACAGGTAGACATGAGGAACACAGGTAGACATGACTAAAGGACACTGGCGGAATTCACTTGTCATTCATTCTGATTTATTACACTACCTTTGGAGGCCGTAATTCGTTTTTGTTCTGAGATATATAACTTTTAAAGCCGTTTTTTTTTTAAATTTAGTTAGGACCTGGTCCTTTTTTCATTTTCAGTGTGTGTTTAAGTCAGTACATCAGTTTCTTATAATGATACCTATTTATAATGAATATGCTTCAGGAAAATTTACATGCCTAATTATTATCTAATTGAGTAGTCACTGTGGCCAAGTGAGTTATCGCGCTAGGCATTGCCTGTATGGTGACCTGGGTTTGATCTCCAGCGGGGCAGGATTTTTTCTGCTCTGTATTTGGGTGTTCGGGGTCCACTCATACCTCGTGAGAAAAAATGAGTAGCCGCTTTAATGTTAGGAGCGACCAGTGGCGGAATTATAGGCAAAAATTATATATTGGGATATCAAAAATACGGAAAAGTCCTATAATTCTGCGCTACCCACTAAAATTCTGATATAATAACACAAAGAACACACATTTATTTATTTATTATTTAATTGGTACTTACTGTACACTGGACAGTATTAATTGCTATTAATTAAGTGAGTACCTACCTACCTACCTAAAAATGTATGTGATGACTGTGATGTGTAAGTAATATATACCTAATTATGCTTGCTATAACTATATCATTATTCAAATCGAACTTCATTTTTTATAATTGTATATAGATTACCTATATTATTCTTATGAATCATTTATATTAGTGGAGTTTTGAATACTTAAGTACCATTAGAATTAGGTATAAACCTGTTATAATAAACAATTTACCTCTTTGTACATTTTCCATCAGACATACATGGTGAGTTGCTATTCAGGGAACCACATGGACCATGGATCATGTTCTTAGTCACAATTTGAAATAGCTCAGGATCGACATTATTGTCTGGTATCTCCGCTGAGATGATTTGGTCAATCTGATTTGGTCTAATTTTTTCCACTAACCAAACCAAAATGTGGGCATGGGGAAGACCTGAAGAAATAAAAATAAATAATAATTAGATAGGTTGGTACTCATCAGTTGGGTTTTATTTAGAAATCTTTGACCAACAACTGAAAATTATACGTTTCATCTGGCTTATCTTATCAAAAGATGTAAATTTGGATGAAGAATTTGGAATCTGTAGGTCGCTAGTGCGGGTCCTGCCAGAACCGTAAAAATTTACCACTGTATAAGGTTTAATTATTGGTTGTGATATTATGACTTTTGAAAATAGCAGTAATCTGCTTTAGAAAAAAGAAGCACTTTACCTCTCTTTTGCCATTCAATGGAGTACATCCAGCATCTAACTTCCCCAAAAACTTGTTGCTTGGTGAGTAAATCTAACAGGGATTTGCATTTCCGTTTGAATATACGGGCAGTAATATCGTGCCTGTCACTTGCGGCTTGTCCAGGCAACAGCAATTCTTTTATGTCATCCCATGTTGGGTTACAGGTAAATGTGATGAATAGGTCTGGACGGCCCCATGTTCTCACAAACGCCATAGCATCTTGTGCATATTCATGCATGTGTCTGGGGCTCCCAGTGAATGTGGATGGTAGAATCGTCGCTCTGCCTAATTCATTGGGGTCTACGTTGCCATCATTTGCAACAGCATCACGAAGGTGGACATATTGTTCTGATCTCAATTTAGTTTGATTGTGTCGTATGTACAACAATCTCTCGGTTTCAATTTTCGCGTACATATCGACAACAAATTGATGGAAAAGTTGTCGACATTTTAGAATGTGGTTTTCATTCTCGCGAATCATAAGTCTGTATGCATAAAAGTTCATGGCTGAGACCTTCTTGGAAGTCGGCTCACCAGTAGCTGGTGTGATCTGTTTGATTAGAAAATGATATCCACTTTCTCCATAGGGGAATATGAGAGGATATTGTAATCCATCATAGTAAGCATGTGTCTCTGTGATTCTTTTTATTACATTGCTTCTTTTTTCAATTACAATATCCCTGTGCTGCTGTATATCATTTGTCATTAAAATGGCAACTTCATTGACTTGAGGAGCATTAAACCGTCTTTCATGTTCTCCTGCAAATTAAAAAAAGAACTATATAGATATTTTCTTGAAATGTAGTTGACTTTTTTTTGTACATTGGTAATTTTTCTTTAAATAGGTAATTTTATAATTTCATTTAATTTCATTTAAAAATTTATACATAAAATATATTATTTACAACGCACCTCCATACATGAAATGATATGGTTGTTAGTATTTATTATTATCTAAAACGAAGAGTTGTTTCGTAAAACTAAAGTGTACGTTTAAGTTTAAATCAACCAGTCACTGATAATGATACCTATAATATGAACAATAGAACATAACATGAAGTACAGCACGGAGTTCTCGAAATGGACCAAAGTAAAAGTATAACCTACTCATTAATAAATAATGAAAATAAACTGGTGTGACACCACACAACATTCGGATTCTGCCATTGGTGACTCAACGGTAACAGTTAGCTAGAAAGTATCATCAAATTTTTAATCAGCACCTCAAAAGCGTTGAATTTGATACGTCACAACTCCTGTCTAGGATTAATAATGGAAAAATGAGCCCAATTGGGTCCCCACCCAAAATACCGGGGAATTGGGGCCGGATTTCTAAAAGTTCAAGATATCAAAAAATGATCGAATTAAACCCATTGAAACCTATTTTTTTTTTTTTTTTTTTTTTTTTAAGAAAAACTTGTTCTAATAACGTATTTTTTTATCGTTTAACCAGAATCGTCAGATGGCGATCAAAAGGCCGCCACTGGCGGCACCGATTTCATTGAAAAGTTTCGTATCACATCCTCTCTAAAAATAAAGTATTACATACCAAAGTAGCTCTTACCGTTCTTACTGACACACGGACCAATGGCTGAAACTTTGCATTTAGGCTCTCGGGACACTAAAACATGTTTTGGCACTAAAAACTGACCACGAAAATTTGCGGTGATTCTATTACTTTCCTTTCTATAGGATAAGGAAAATAAAAACTTATCTGTCTGTGTTGATGGCGTGTTAAATGCATCGGTTCTCGTAGGATCACCGAAGTTAAGCAACGCCCAGCGAGGTGGATACTTCGTGATGCTGGATTCCGGCCTAAGCTAGGCTAGGTGAGGTTAATGTGGGTAGTAGTTTTGTGAGTTTCTTGCAAATGGATGGTAACACCCCCGTCGTGATATGACCATGCAGTTGAAAGTGACGTTAAAAAAAAAAAAACATAAAAAAACAAAAAAAGAACATACCCACTGGAGTTCGATCTGCTTTAATGACAACTCTATGTTCATCATGGGTCATCTTCTCCAGAGAAGATTTAAATGATTGGAGAAGATGGTTTTCCTGGTGTAACATAGACTGAATATTACTGACAATGTCAGACCGAACACCTGGAATGTGGTGACACCTAGTCTCAGTCTCTTCCTCTTCATCCCCCATGAAGTAAATCTGGAGGAACTTCGGTGTTTCACCTTCTGGTGGTAGCATGGATCCTATGCGATGGTAAACCTGGAGTGGGAAAAATATAAGATTTTCTAGTTAATCATGTGAGTGATATCACAATTACTCAAAACTGAATTACTAAATCCATGCATTGCTTGGTAGTCGAACCACCATCTTCAGCCTTAACGATCAAGTTACTGAGATGAGTTAAAAAATATATCTATTAGTTACGTTTATAGTGATATAATTTAGATTCCGTGAATTCACATATACCTATGAATAACAAAAATTGCTATTTTTTGGCGGCCTCCGTGACAGAGCAGTATTACACTGACCAAGTATGCGAGATGCCCGAGTTCGAATCCCAGCGGGTATACATTTTTTCTTTGATTGTGTGAGGTTCATTCATACCTCGAGGATGTTATTATTATTATTAATAATAATAATTCAATCTAGCTTACCTGTCCTTGTATGGTGAAGGTTGACTGAAATCCAGACTGTTCTACGATATTTGTAGCACCGAATGACGTCATTTGGAAACAGCTGTTGTACCGTCGCAAGTTTTTCAGGAAGTGTTTACTTTCTGTAGTCTCTCCAGCCATGTATGTTTGTAGTGTGGCAGGTGGTGGCGCTAAAGGCTCCAATTTTACTTTTCCGCCATTGCAGCACAAACCAGGAGGCTCTGTGGGGAACTTTCGTGCTTGGCAATGACGGCAAATTTTGTTCATAGAACCAATTCGAATTTTTGGATGATTAGCATAGTCCTTTTGCCTGTCATAAGCAAAGCCTACCATAGCGAGTTCTGGATTTTTTTGTCTCCTTGCAGCTGTTCTTATCCTGTCTTCTGTTATTCTCTCTGTCCTTTCCTCTTCAGTCTCATTTCTTCTATCTTCTTCAACTCTCATTCTATTCTGTGTCAGTCTCTCTGTTCTTTCTTCTTCGGTCTCGTTTCTTCTATCTTCTTCAACTCTCATTCTATTCTGTGTCAGTCTCTCTGTTCTTTCTTCTTCGGTCTCGTTTCTTCTTTCTTCTTCAACTGTTATTCTTTTCTGTGTCAGTCTCTCTGTTCTTTCTTCTTCGGTCTCGTTTCTTCTATCTTCTGCAACTCTCATTTTTTTCTGTGTCAGTCTCTCTCTTTCTTCTTCGGTCTCGTTTCTTCTATCTTCTTCAACTCTCATTCTATTCTGTGTCAGTCTCTCTGTTCTTTCTTCTTCGGTCTCGTTTCTTCTATCTTCTTCAACTCTCATTCTATTCTGTGTCAGTCTCTCTGTTCTTTCTTCTTCGGTCTCGTTTCTTCTATCTTCTTCAACTCTCATTCTATTCTGTGTCAGTCTCTCTGTTCTTTCTTCTTCCGTTTCTCGCCTTCTTGTCTCTTCAATTCTTTCTCTATTTGTTTGTAGACGGGATTGACTCTGTGCTGGGGTCTCATTCATGCGGATCTGTCTCATTTGTTTTGCTTTAGGTTGAACACTTCCAATGGATTTGCGTTTTTTTTGGTGGCATGATGATTGTCTGAAATTGAAATGATTTGTAATGTACATAAAATATAAATAACCTCTTCATGTAAGACTCAACAATCGATTGATTTCCTAGGTAAAATCGGTTTTAACATAATCCTAAAAAACATTTTTTTTATAATTATTATATTGTATGAATTTTATTTGTATGTTTGGGTGAAGACAATTTTTTCCTTTTTTTTTACATATTTTAAACATATTCAGAAATTGGTCGATTTTTTTTTTTCCTTGATCCTCTAATTCTCAAGTCAATGGATCTAATGATTGAGAACTATGTGTTGACCCAAGCAATGTTTTTAACCATACTGAAAGACTTGTTCCATTTGTCACTCAATACTGTTCTTTGTGGAGTGCACCTTCAGTAGAACAAACCATGCGAGTGAAAGTACTCCTTGCATCTTCAGATACCTTATCATTAGGATAATATTTTTATCCTAAAAAACATACTTGCAGGCTCTTACGGGAGAAAAAAAAATGTTCCCACTGAGTTGCTGTTTTTTATTTTATTTTATTATTATTATATATTGGGCGAGCAATATAATAGAAAGGCGTATTCTAGTTCATTGGACGCAAAAAATGAAAATAGAATATGAAAACGTACCCATTAGATAAATTTAATTTGTGAGATAGATACACTGCCAATTATGGACACAATTCATCCTCTCTATTATCGCTAAATTCTGAGATTATTTACTAAATCATTTGTAACTAAATCACGATTTTTCTTTAAATTTAACTTAAAAATGTTTTAATTTCTGGTAAAATTTCCTGAATTGTAATTGAAAGTCGTGTGATGTTCACACCAGTTTATTTTTCTTCCTGCTATGCATGCATATTATGAACCTATCATTTATTATTAGGAAAGTACCTAGTTAGGTAGGTACCTATTGATTAAGGTGTCCTAGTGCTTCCTTTACTCATCATAAATTCAATGATTTTTTTTTATTAAAGTGTCAGTACTTAAAAATAACAATGCGCGTATTTTCTTGAAACCAAGCAAATGTCATAAGTAATAGGTGCATAACTGCAGAATATTTCTCTTCAATTTTGTGTGGACAACTGTATATTAAACAGTTATGCAATGTGCTAAGTTAGAAAAGTTGTAGATACATCACATTAATTTTACTAAAATGAAGTATAAATTTCCATTCCGTTTGTTTTCTAACAGAAAAAAAACCAAGAGTGAATAGGCATGATTTTTTCTGTTCAGATTACTAAAATGTACTTCTTTACTTAAATGTACCTAAGGTACTACTTCCATTTAAAAAGGAAACAGAATGATACTTTCCATTTAAGATATTTTGCTTTTCGAAATGTATTAGACCTTGGTTTACTACTGATAGAAAACTATCGCAGAAATAATTTTAAAAATTGAAATTAACAAAGAGAAACTTACCTTTATAGGATCTAGGGAAAGTAGGTACTTTTCACTTTATATTTACAGTACTCTATATTGTGCTTCTATTATTACTTCGGTATCATTATAAATTATCAGGGTATCAGTATTGAGTATTAATTATCAATGTATCATTATTAAGTATTAATTATCTAAGTATCATTAATAACTATCAAGAATATTCAAACAGGCATGGTCAATTTTAAGATCAAAGTTCAAACGCCTTTTTCTCCCGCAAAAATTGAAATGAAAAGAAAAAACGGTTTTAATTATACAGTGATGCCAACAATGCATGGAAATCAGCGCTCGTTGATAGCCTTGGAGGAAAGAAGGGGAAGCCATTTTTGTAGGGTACTTGGATACTTCGCGCTGTAGGGTACTTGCGTGTAGGGTACTTACGTTATTATCAACAATTCTGATCAAGCTTTATTTACAATTTTTTATATACAAAATGACTATAATACATAATATGTAATTACCATAATTTTAAACAAAATGCCTGTTCAAGGATGCTGATAATGTCTTCAGCATTCTCTTTCAAATGTCAAACGAATTATAACCACCCATCTTGGTACATATGGGTATAGGGCATGAATAAATAAGTTATGAAAACCTCGTAATACTTCAAACCCGTCCCCGCAAAATTGGTCATCTTGGTTCTTTTTAATAATATAGAAGAATATCACAACAACAAAATTTGTTTAATTTGATTTTGATCAAGTTTTCTTCTTACATGCTTTTAAAGGTAAAAATGGTAGCATTGAAGTATAACTTGTTGTGGGACGGAATTATTACCCATGGTAGCATTGTTAGATAGTTTGTTGTGGGACAGCTATACGTTATGACGTCTCCATTTCCTCCATGTTGTAGGGTAGACCAATGCATCGCTCAAATTGTAGGGTACTGGCGTCCAGGTAATAAATTTCTCATGAACGGCTCTTCAAAATCGTAGCTTAACTTCCAACTTTTGTCCTTACTCGGTGTATCTCAACAACGGCTCACCAGAATTTCGCGATCAATATGTTAAATGAAAGCCTGAACCCTTGCCTAAAACTTTCTCGCTTTGAGTTGGTAGGTCGTCACTTTAAATTTCGAGAAAAAATCTCATTTAGGTCAAAAAACGTGAATATATTTTGCGTCACCCATCTGTCCGTGTGCATTTATTGAAACGAAAGTAATGTTGAGTTTTATTATTCTTCATTGAATCATAGGATGTTATTTGAGTGTGTATTTGCTAATGATTTTTTAAAGGAAAATAATAAAATGGGAAAAGCGTGAAATCATCGTTTACAACGGTTCAAAAAAAAAAAAAACTCAATCCACAGAAGAGGGGAGAATACTGTGGCTTATAGAGGGGAGAACACTGTGGATTAGAAAAAAAGCGTGAAATCATCGTTTACAACGGTTCAAATAAAAAAAACTCAATCCACAGAAGAGGGGAGAATGCTGTGGTTTATAAAGCGGATTAGTGTAAAATTTCCCGCTTCTCATAAGAAGTAAAGTCCTTTTTCCAACGCGGCTGGTGCCGCAGTTAGAATATAATAAAATCCTTTCTTATTGCACATATGCACATCTACAATATAAAATCAACTTACACATAAATTTTTAGCCACCAGAAATTTACCGGTACACAGAGAAACAGTGATAAAAAGATGAAAAGAGAAACAAACACACACACACACACACACACACACAAAACAATTAGAGAGAGAGAGAGAATGTGTCGAAAACCTTGAAAATTTTGTCCTCAGACCCTTGACTACAACTTTCTCACTCTGAGTTGATAGGTCTCACTTCAAATTTCGAGAAAAAATGTCATTTAGGTTAAAAAACGTGAATATTTTACGTGTTACCCATCCATTCTTTTACCTTACCCGGCGTAGCTCAAGAACGGCTCATCAGAAATTCGCGATCGATATGTCAATTGAAAGCTCAAACCCTTGCCTAAAACTTTCTCGCTTTGAGTTGACAGGTCGTCGCGACAAATTTCGAGAAAAAATGTCATTTTTGTCAAAAAACGTTAATATATTTTGCGTCACCCATCTATTTTTTATCCTTACTCATTGTAGCTTAACTTCAGGGAGATATAATCTAGCCTAGAAGAATTTCCTGATCCAAGCGGACCTATGTGCAAAATTTCAGGTTTCTCGGTCAAACGGTGTGGATTTGTATAAAGAACATACATACATACACACACACACACATACATACAGACAGCTTTCTTTTATAGATATAGATTCGTAATTAGACGCGAAAATAGATTGTGTTTCCACAAAATTGGATGTCGAACTAAGCCCTTTGTCTTTGCAATGCAGTCATAGAAGGGATATAGAGGCAAGAAGGAGTGAGAGTATAAGGAAGAGAGAGAAGGTAATAGAATGAAGAACTTCCTGATAGAAGCAAGAAGAGGGAAAAGGGTTACAGAGGTAGAGAAGGAGATAAACGAAGAAAATACACTGCCAATTATGGACACAATACTTCCTCGTGAATGATAATCAAAAATCTCAACTTTTATTATCGCTACAATTTGATATTTTTACTGAATCACTTGAATTTACAAAAGTTTCGAACCGACAAACAGACACAAAACCAAAGTTGTTCAGGCGGTTATGAAACGTCCAAAAATATATTCCAAAAAATTGAAATCGAAACAAAAACGAACACAATACTTCCGATTTCTGATATTAGAAATTTCTCGGAAATAATAAGAGTAAAAGGATGAGAGGGAGAGAGGAAGAAAATCATTCTCTTGTAGTCGGAAAAAAGGAAAATGTTTTCTTGTCAAATTGTACGAAAATTGAGAGTGAGGGAGAGTGTCTGCTGGGTGAAAATGAAGATGTATCCTTGGGTAACAATTTTCCTACTTTTTTTATTTCTTTGTAAGTGATGAAAAAAAGATGTGTGTAACAAGAGACAAATGGTTTCCAACACCAAAGTGTGAGAAATTGTGCCAATGTGTTCAGCGTACGGAAAGATAGGATATCCTCCAGACTTGTTCATCCTAAATATTTTGTCTTGTACTTTTTTTTTTTGTACTTTTTTTGAAGAAAAGATGCGTGTTTCACAGCCTTTTTTTATTTCGTAGCCATGAAGTAGGAGCTACTATAGACGCTTGTGGTCTGTGTTACAGTCTGCCCATCCCGTGGTATGACTCCCCTCTGATGGGCGAGAAGTGACTCAATACTTCCCATTTAGGTGCTGGGTCAACACGAGGTATCCCTTACAAACAACTGTAACCAAATTAGAATACAAATTTTTAGTCGGCTCGGGGGATCGAACCCAGGACCTTTCCCAGGACCTTTCCCATGGCAAGCTAATCGTACTCTCTTCTCTAATAGTATCTGTAATATAGTTAAGGTACCATATTTTGTTATTATTTCCTTTGTTTAACATTTTTTCTTTAGTTATCTACATATTGGCAAACCATCATTTGCTGGGCAAACAACCCAGCTTCTCAAATTAAGCTAATCCAGCCTGAGTGGTGCCGAGAATAACCAGCAGAATGTGGATTACCATGATAGGGGTGAAAATTGTTTAATAATAATAATATTAACACTCTTTAGTGGAAGGTAACCACCAGGCGAGGTTAATGCTCAAAGCATTTTCTACCACCTAACCCTCAGAGTAATTATGTGGTTACAAACTCAAATTAATGAAGGAAATTCATGCAATGAGTCAGATTCGAACCAACGGACCCCCAGGCTACCTGAATTACTAGACTAGCGCATCAACCACTTGACTACCAGTTTAAAAAGGCAAGATAATAGATAACAGGAGATCATAGAAAAAAGAAAGAAAAAAAGACGAGGTGAGGAAAAACTACTGTTGAAAAAATAAGACGATAAAGAAATAAAACACTTCAGGATAAAATAAAGAGAGCTCAGAAAAGAAATGGAAAATTGACTCTTAACTGACAATTATAATCATGGTGTTATCTAGTGAAGCCACTGGAATGATTAGGAATATAATTTGAGAGGCAACAGTCAAATTGGCTCCAAGATGGAGAAAAGACAGCTCAAAAGTGAGAAGGAAAATTGACTTTTAATACAATACAATACACTGTGCATCAAGCAAGAATGAGGAAAAACAGTCCCTTTACTGTCACAGTCCAAACAAATTTTCGTTTGGTGTTAAGCGCGACTTTAGAGCAATTTATAAGCGTGGTGTTTTCCAATAACATGAAAGGCATGTTGCTTGATATCACAGATATGAAGTGGTACATGTTGGGGGTTCTTCTGTTTTATTTGTTTACAGTTGTACCAACATCATTATCATCGTGGGTCCATAACATCCCCATGTGGAGCACAGGCCTCCTCTAGAACTGTCTGTTGTCTTCCATTCTCTGCCTATTGTGTCCAAATGGGTTCTGCCAATGAGTGCCATATCAGAAAGTCCTATTAAATCCAAATTTAACTAGTCAAGAACTGTGTCTACTTGAAGTCACTTTTCCGTCTCAAGAGTTCCACCAGGAGGATAGTGCATTAGAAGTGCTTAACGCTCTAGTCTAGTAATCCAGTTACTTCGAATTCCACCCAATGCATGATTTTTTCCTCAACTTAATGAGTACATGACCACATAATAATAAGACTCTGAGGGTCAGATGGTAGAAAATGCTTTAAGCATTAACCTCGCCTGATGGTTACTCTCCACTAAACAGTATTGTTATAATAACAAATTTAATATTGAATAGGGTAGCCTGTTTGAGGCTAGGTGATTCTCCAATTTTCAAATTAATTATTCACAGAACATACAGAACTTTCCACAAAAAACGCATGATTTACCAATTAGAAGGTACAAGGATTTTCATTCCAACTTGGAGAAAGTTACCAAAAGTATCAACGCAGGTAATAATATATTAATTTATATTAATCATGTCCGTAAACGTTTAAAACTTTTCCTCTTTCCAACTGGCTTACAATCAGACGCGGCCGCTGCTAAGGAGCTGCAGAACTGCAGCACCCCCAGACAAAAAAGAAAAAAAGGACTTTCTCAAGTCCTAGCTCATTCACAAGAAAAATGATGCACATTTCTAAAATAACTAATGCATAATTATTATGATTGGCATAGTAAACAAACTCGAACTTTTTCGATACTAAGAGAGCGACTCTATAAATCCCAATTTAGCTTTTTATATGGCAGCACACCGAAAACATTTTTCCATCGGCCGTGCCTGCCTACAATTATCATACTGCTATTTACCAGTATACTCGTACGTAATGAAAATATAAGTCCCCTGATCGATAAGGCGGCGGACTTGTAAGCTGGAGGTCGGTGGTTCAAGTCCCTGGATCAGCATAGATTTAGTAAAGCTTACAGTTTGAGTAGTAGTCACATCACGAAAGTGATTAACACAAATATGATAACTTATAATATTTCAATAGTACCAACTAGTACGTAAAGTTATAGCTATTGATTTTATCCTTATCAGATGTTAAATCAATGAGGTATTAAAAAAAAAAAAAATACATAAAGGAATATAAATATCTATACAGAAAAAAGTTTGTTTTAAGCCCCAAAGGCATTCTCTGGCACTTAAACTAGGAGTTCTCTTGTCTCCTTGCTGTAAACTCTTTCCATCAAGCATGAAAGGAGCTTGAAAATGAGAGACGCTGTTGTGTCAAAACTTCCATTTCTTCCTACCAGACAGCTCAGCAGTCTTCACCAGAGGAAAATCCATCCAAACGCTTTCCAGAAAAAGAAGTAGAAAGACAAGAGAGAAAATTCTTCTATGATTATTGGAAAGAAAAGGAGCGAGTACTATCGACAGCCAGCTCGATATAGATTGGAATTGATAGCTCCTCCGTGGATTGGAAAACTAAAAATAAAAATCTAGTACCCCATTCGCGATTATTTCTCTTCTAAAAAGTTGATAAATCCTGCATTTCGTACTAAATTCCGATCAATTTTGCATTATTTCTCATTTGCGTTATTATTGCAATATTTCTCATATGAGAGATTGAAAGTTATTTTCCTGCATAGTCTCTTTACCTAATATCGTAGAAGTTATAATTATTGTTATTTTACTGAATATTAGATATAAGACAAAGGCGCGCGATTAGGTCAGTGGTTAAGCACTCTCTGCCATGCGGAAGGTCCTGGGTTCGATCCCCCGTGCCGACAAAAAATTGTATTCGTAATTTGATTACAATTGTTTGTAAGGGATATCTTCCGGTGCGCTCGTGTTGACCCAGCACATAAATGGGAAGTATTGTGTCACTTCTCGCCCATCAGAGGGGAGGCATACAGACCACAAGCGGATAAGTCAAAAACAGGAGCCGCACCAGGCTCCAGTTTAAAAAAGGCTCATTAAAAAAAAAAAATCAGAGGGGAGGCATACCAGGATATAAGAGAAATTTGAATTTCAAAGAACAATTTCCAGGTCAAATTTACATCTGCATAAGGGAAAATAAACTCTTTCCTGGATGTAAGAGAATAAATTTCCGGTCCCTTGAGTTCTTTTAATCCAGATTTGACTGTGTTTAAGGGATCGAGTAGATTAAAGAACATCTCCCTTGTCTTTGGAAAACCCGATTAGCCTCCTTGCTTGAGGAGGAAAAGAAAAGATGTTCTTCTTTTTCTTTGTTCTTATTTCCAAACGTAATAAACATTATTTTCAAGACCCTTGTGTAGTGAGGATACCCTGTCATGAACTAACCGAATGGAAAGTAATAACAACGGAATGGACGCTACCATTATCATATCGGACAAATTTCCATACAGATCCTTTCCGAGGGAGCGAGGGGTCTTCGAAAACATACTGGGATATTTCCCATAACCCATTTGCTAAAGTCGGAAGGTAAAAAACAATATAAACGCCCCGCCGACAAGTAAAGTAGAACAGGTCAAAAAAGAGGAGTATATTTCCGAGGGAAAATTGTCTGACTCTCTGGGGGACATAGGAATTTTTGAGAGGATCAACGGGGAAGGTAAAGAGGTGGAGAGAAAAGATATAAGTATAAGTAGTGCTTTATTTAGACTGTCAGCCCAAGACAGGTAGTCCCATTATGCCAACAGTTTGTTATTATTATTACAACATCAGGTACAACATGAGAGAGAGAGATAGAGAACTAGGGTGTGTGTGTGAGTGAGGAGTGAGTGAGTGAGTGAGTGAGTGAGTGAGTGAGAGAAAGAGAGAGAGAGAGTGAGAGGAGAGTGAGAGGAGAAAGAGAGAGAGGAGAAAGAGAGAGAGTGAGTGAGAGAAAGCGAGGGTGCGAAATTCCAATATATGAGATAAGGGAAATAATTTGACGGACAATAATATGTCTTTCCGTAACAAGCCTCAGGACAAAAGCAGATTAATTTTTTTTTCAAAGAGGTGAAAACCAGAGGAAAGAATTTCTAAGAAATGGAAAATTAGGTCTTTTGTAAATGCTATGGGATGACCGATCGAATTAAATTATACACAAATTAAATTTCTGAATAATCTCTAGTGAATTCTAAATTATTAATAGATAATTGAAATCGTATGTTTAGGGCATTCTTTGAATGAATAAACCAGAGGTACAATAATGCAGATTCACTTAATCATTGTAAATTCAAAATTATTTTCAATATCCAGGTTACATGCCTGAAAATCGAAACAGGTTTGTGATAGAATTCACGTAGGCGGTAGAAAATTAATAAAGCGCCAATAGATGAAAAACAATGGCCATGGATGTTATTACTTCCTGAAAGTCTAAACACGAGTAGAGAAAGGAAAAACCACCATTAATTCACTCATATCCGATCGCTATGTACCTACATTTGAGCCTAACACATTCATCAATGATGAAGTAGCCTTGTTGAAACCGTAATTTATTAAAATATGAAAACACAGGAAAACTCCACCGGAACCACAGGAAAAAACAATGAACAACTATAGGGGAGGCTCATGCCAGTCATGCAATCATGCCCCACATAGAGCAAATGGTGGCTAAAGGGTATGATAACTGCATGAATAATAATGAACACTTTAGTGGAAGGTAACCACTAAGCGAGATTAATGCAGAAAAGAAATTCTCCATCCAACCCTCGGAGTAATATTATTTCGTAATATTATCAGTTCCCTCCAAACACGTGAGGCTGGCATTTCCGGCCCTACCCAGGCTAACTGAAGTTAATGTGGGTAGCTGGTACGATTCCCAGAGAATGGCGGGTAACACCCCCATCCTGATCAGGACATTAAAACCTAATAGAATCATTGGCGTTAGGACGGGCATCCAGCCATAACAAAACGTCCTCCACAGTACCAACCACAACCATGAGGTTGAACAATGCCTACCCCAATACCAACATAAACTATTATGGGATAAAGGCAAAGGAGATATATATACTAAAACATACCAGGAATAATCCAAGCAGTGAAAGGGATCCAATCCAATCGACGGATCCATGCACTAGCTTGTTTACCGATGATTTGCATGACGATAATCACAACCACTATTATTAAAAGTTATATTTGTGTTGATCACAAGTAATCAAACTACCTTTTACTAAATTTGTGCTTAACTTGGGACTTGAACCACAGACCTCCACATTACAAGTCCGCCGGCTTATCGACCAAGCTACTGAGACATGTCAATACTATCTAGCATGTAAAATTTTATTTTCTACGAGAATATGTGTAATGTCGCATTAGAATTCATTAGATAAAATCTCTTGATTCAGAAGTAGTGGATGTGCCTTAAGCACCTACAAGATTCTTCGTAAACTTTGAAAGTGGAGCAGGATTTACAAGAATACTAACACTGAAAATGTTTTAACTATGACGTTAAATGGTTGAATATTAGGTGCTCTTTTTGTGTTACTTCATTTTTAAATGTTATGTTACTTAATTTTCACTGTTATTAAAAAAATAAATAATAATCCCCAACAAGATTTCAAAAAAAATTTATCCGGTAAATATTTTAAACTGAATCCTACGCTTTCTAAATATCCTGTCATTCTTGTGCAAATGAACCACGGATTTGAAGAACTCGCGTTCTTTTAGTTAACAGTTTGCACGTCCTCTATCACTACCCTACCTCAGACACGTCCACATCAACCACCATCAATGAAATTGAATGCCAAGGCCACGGACTAAGTGATTTCACCACTCCCCGACATCAAAAAGTCTTCTTGGATTTAAAAAAAAAAAAAAATCCGCGACAGAAAATTCTGCTGAAAGTCATGAATAATTTTCACTCGCTATGAAAAAGTCAAAGGCAGTCTCATCATATCCATTTCCGCCGACTTGTTTTATCTTCCCATCAAAAGTTGCTTCACTTTCATTCCTCATTATCATCCAGTAGTGCCACATCCCTTGTCTCATCTTCTCATCAGGAGTTGCCTCACTTTTCTCTCTTCTACTCTTTCCACATTTTGTTCCACACTCCTCGTCTTATCTTCCCAACAAAAGTTGCTTCACTTCTTTCATTCCTCAATCCTCATTATCCTCCAGTAGTAGTCACTTGGCCTAGCGGTAGCATGCTCGGCTTGCACTCCAGGTGATCTGGGTTCGAATCCCGGCGGGTCGGAATTTTTCGGCTCTGTACTTTGGATGTCGGGGCCTACCCTAGCCTCGTGAGGACAATTGGGGTAGTTGTAGAGTGGGCAACGACCAGTGGCGGCATTACGAGATAGATATTGGAATATGACGGTTGGTTGGAGATATGATGCATTAGCATTAGTTTTCATAATGTCATTGCTACCCACTAAAAATTGTGACATAATAACACAAATAACTAGCTCTTTATCTTTTTATCTTTTATTATCCTCCAGTAGTACCACATCCCTCTGCTCATCAGGAGTAGTCTCACTTCTTTCTCTTCTCCTCATTCCACATTGTGTTCTACACTGTCCTACCTTTCATAAAAAGTTGACCAACTTTTTTCTGTCCCACTCTTCTTCCACTGGTTCAACATTATTCGTTTTACATTTTTGTTGTTGTTTGTCCTCCACCTTCTCACCAACGTCTCTCAAATATCTGTGTTTCTTTGGGTAATTTCACGCACGTGTCACCTCTTACCTCCGCTGCATCTTATCTCTTATTTTTCTTAATTGCTTCATCTTCCCTTCTTTCTCCTTGTTAAATGCAATTCTCCTTCCTTTCCCTCCCTCTTCCCATTTTAATTGAGTCCTTTTTCATTGATCCTATTAAAGGTAAGTCTTCATTTCCGTAATTGACATCGTCTTGCATTCTCTTTACACTCTTCTGATCATGGTCTCCAACTGTAATGCCTGAATAATGAAACAAGATATTTTAATCTTAGTGGACACTATTCCTTAGCTTTCACCTTGTCAAGAACTGTAGAGGTCATATCTAAGCTGGGCTTTGTAGCTGTATATTACTTCCGTGGCGTAACGGAGCTGTGGCCAGCCTTCGTGAAGGAAAACCTTATATTAGATTTGTCAGCTGGTAAAATCTACCGGTCAGCTTAGATTTACTAATCCTGTTTCATAAGACAACCCTTAATCTCTTTCATCTACATGTCCTTTTGTTCTATCTTATCTGTTCCTAGAGTCTTCACCCTTCCTCTTCTAGCACGCTCAGTTAACTCTTCTTTTAATGTTCTTACCCTTTATTGAATTTTTCTTCCACTCTTCCTAGTTAGGTCTGCTCTTCTATGTTCCTAGTCTCCCTTTCTCTTTCTTCTCCACCTTTCCTAGCATTTTCACTCTCTCTTCTTCAATGGTCTCCACTTCTTTATCTTCCTCCTTCACATATTCTTGCGTTCTTTTTCCACTTTTTTTTTAATGGTTTCTAACTCTTTCTGACCTTTCTCAACATGTTCTTCCGTCCTCTCTCCAATGTGTCTCATAGTCTTTTTCCTTTCTCTTTATCCTATACTCTCTCTTCATTTAATGGCCTGCACTTCTATAATTATGTTCCTCCTTCACATCTTTTTGTGTTTTCTTTGCTCTCTTTATATCATGGTTTCCAACCTTTCTCAACATGATATTCCGTCCTCTCTCCAATGTACCTCATAGTCTTCTCCCTTTCTCTTTCTCCTAGCATTCTCACTCTATCTTACTTTAATGGTCTTCACCTCTTTAGCACCTTTCTCACGAGTTATTGCATTATTTCTCCACTCTCCCTAACAGTCTGAAGAGCTTGTATTAGTTTTCTATTTATTTTATTTCTTGTGTTTATTTCTTGGCATGCTTATTTGTTTTTCTCGCTTTCCTCCACTAAGAAGATTTAGAATGCACGCGTTGTCAACACTCACCACATCCTCTACCTCAGCCTTCTTTCCAACCCTCCTAACCTCTGCGTCCCTTACTATATGTTGCTATATTTTAGTTGCAAGGACCTCAGTCACGGACATAGGGAGATAGAAGGGGGTTTACAAGATTAAAGAGAGACGACGATCTTTGACTTTTCCATTCTAGAATTGTCGGCAAGAATAATAAGATATCATTATTAGCAATCTGCCTGTCATATCAGGCTTTGAAGATATGATGTTAGTACAGGTGAGTCTGTGTGATACTAATCGAGATATTTTGATTCATTCCGTCCAAATTTCACAACATCAACGAGGATCTCAGACATTTAAAATCGAGTAGGGCACTAAACAATGTGCACTGGTAGTCAAGTGGTTAACGCGCTAGTCTGGTAATCCAAGTGTAGGGATCCGTTGCTTCGAATCCCACCCAGTGCATGAATTTTTCCTCATTGATTTGAGTTTGTGACCGCATAGTAATAAGACTCTGAGGGTTAGGTGGTAGAAAATGCTTTGAGAAATAATCTCGCCTGGTGGTTACCTTCCACTAAAGAGTATTATTATTATTACTAAACCATGTCCTGTTTATAATTAACGTACGTGTTGTTTAAATTCGTGATCTAATGGACTCTGCTTACTTCAACAGAACTATTCTCATTAGGTTAGCAATTTCTGTACGGCACTGAAAAAGTTGCTCTCATGTGGACTAACACATAGAAGCTCCTACATATATCATACAATTCAGAAATAGGAAATGTTTTCCAAGGGTTGAATTGGGCACTCTTCCAGCGACATTCCCCCATGTTGAGCGGTACCTTCACTATTTTCTAATCTCTGCGAACTATCTTGGAAACGTCGCACAGGATTCATCCCTCCCTGGTCCCTCCTTAGAGTATCTCGTCCACATTTCATCCCTACCTTGTCCCTCCTTGCAGTTTCTCGTCCACTTTTCCTTTCCACAACTCCATTCTCCCTATTCTCGGAGTTCAAATCTTTCCCCCTCATTCGTCCCTAGAACGTTATTGATTGTCACCTTTGAAAAGGGATTCCCTCTCGGGTTAAACCAAGTGACTTTCCGCAAGTTTTTCATTAATGTCCCATCAATTGAACTTTTGGCAGGGAAACCTTACGTTTTAATGGGAGTTAACCTTAATATTCTAATGAATGCAGTAGATTATCTGACGGTTTTCTCCGCGCTGAGGGTGGAATTGTAAAGAGACGAGAGATGGCCTCGAGAGAGATTGCTGCTGTTGGGTTCTGTGTCCTCAGATTTGCCGAGCTCTGATATGGGATGTGGGTATTTTAGAGAGTGGATGTGTAAATTTTGGATGGGGAATGTGACCGCAAAGGAAAAGTTTCTCACCGAAAATTCCAGAGATCCAGAGAAACCGAAATTGATGATACTCGTACACGTGTATTTTCATCTTGTACATACCTGTGAACAGTTCAATGCACATTATTGAGATATTTGTATTAATTGTGAAGTACTGGGGAAGTGCAATGATATATTCATTAAATTAAAAACAACAAGTTTTAAATTTTACCTTTTCGATGAATCTTAAGAGTTATAAATTGTAAAAAGGTGTCAGTAGTGAAGTAAAACTCAATTCTTTTAATAGATTATTATCTTTTTGTGCATATTCCATGTCAGAAAATGCGAAGCGTCAAACCCTATAAATAAATAGTTATAAATAATTAACTTACAACGAATATCATACATTATTATAATAAAATCAACAATAATTCACTAATGTTGACTGTTGAACCTTCACAAGCTGATGCTGCTATGTAGGTTTGGCTGTGAGGGAGAGAGGGAGACATGGGAGCGGTAGTAAAGAAGGAAGTAGGTGGAATAAAAGAGAGAGAACTCAGAGAGAGGAAGACAAAAAAAGGAAAGGAGGGAGATAGATGTGCACTGGTAGCCCGTTAATCCGGGTAGCGTAGAGATTCGTTGGTTCAAATCCCATCCAGTGCATGAATTTTTCCTCATTAATTTGAGTCTGTGACCACATAATAATAAGACTCTGAGGGTTAGGTGGTAGAAAATGCTTTGAGTATTAAACTCGCCTGGTAGTTACCTTCCACTAAAGAGTATTATTATTATTATAGATAGATAGAAAGATAGATCGAAAGAAAGAGAGAGAGAATTCCAGGAAATGATGGTTTGATAAGAAGGGTAGCGAGAGAGATAACATAAGGAAAGAGGATTAAGAGACAACTATGTTATGAACTATCATAGGGGAGAGATAGAATCGAAGGAAATATGAGAGGTACAATGAAAGAGAAGGAGAAATCAACAATGAATTCTAGGAGAGGGAAAAGAGGGAGGGAGATAGAGAGAGAGAGAAAGAAAGAGAAAGAGAGAGAGAAAGAGAGAGAGGAAAGAGAGAGAGAGAGAGAGAGAGAGAGAGAAGGAGGGAGGGAGGCAGACACAAACAGACAGAGAAAAAAAAAGTTGAAGTTAAGGAAGAAATGCAGGATTTAGTTGGAATCACTACCTATATAATTGCGTTTTTTAATTATTGTCGGCTCTGAGATGCGATCCCTGGACCACTGACATAATATAAACCATCCCTTTCCATCTAAACCAAGGTTTTCAACACATAAACCAAATAACAGACACAAGCAAAACTCAGACCAAAACCTTTATTGCGGGATGTTAAAGCAATCCCCAGGAGCAAAATAAAAAGTTTCCATTCTCTTTATAGTCCCATTGTATTTTTCTTGGAGAAAAAATAGATGAAACTAACTAACCAGCACAATCCAGGGAAGAGGTTCCAGGAAATTATGAGGCAAGAAAAAGAAACGAAAAGCATTCGATGTGAAGAAACAACGTTGGTTAAAAAAAGCAACCGAAAGAAAGCCATTCAGCCCGCGGGGCACAACGCTGTGGTCTTTTTTGTTATGATAACTTGTGGAGGAAAATGTATTTATTTTTATGTAGGTCAGAAGGCCGACTCGAAAAACATTCGATGCGAATATAACGTAGGCAAAAAAAGCAACGAAAAGAAAGACATTTAGCCCGGGGCCAGTAAGGCCAAGACAGAACTGTGGTCTCTATCGCATCGTTAGAATAACATTTTTATGCAAAGCAAAAGGGGAAAAAATTTTTTTGTCCTTTTGTTTTTTTTTAAGTTTTAAAAAGTTTAATTTTTAAGTTTTAAACTTAAGTTTTAAGTTAAAAAGTTATCATTTGGTACTAGCCTAAATTACGTCACTACTAGCCTAAGTTCCTTTAGTAATAAGAATGTTATGTTAATTATTAAAAAAACGAAATTCTAAAAGTTAAAGGCTGTTAACACATTAATTGTATTTAAAACTAATCAAACTCACTTCACTAAATCTACGCTTATACCGGTACTTGAACCACCGACCTCCAGGTTACAAGTCCGCCGCCTTATCGATCAAGCTACTGAGGTCGGTAGATCTGTGTTAATACATGTAATCACAAGACACTCCGAGTGACGTCACAGTTACTCAAAAGCGGCTTAAGGGATGGGTTAGGGTGAGAGGCGCGAGATTTATGTACACCCTGTACATGTACAGGAGGCGTCATAAGCGATAAGGTCGAAATACGGAAGATTAAGGTAAAGTTTGTGAAATAAGGATGCGATAAGTTGGAGGAAAAGATGACGTAGAAGAGGAACAAATTGGAACAGGGGAAGAAGGAAAGAGAGAGAGAGAGAGAAGAAGAAGAAGGAGGAATATAAAAGGAAAAAGAAGGGAGAGATAAAAAGAGGGAGAATGGAAAAAGAGAGGGCGAAGGAGAAGGAGAAGGAGGAATATTTAAGGAAAAAGAAGGGAGAGGGAGGAAGAGCAGGAGGGGAAAAAGAGGAATAATGTAAAAAGAGAGGCAGAAGGAGAAAGAGGGATATAAAAGGAAAAAGAAGGGAGAGGGAGGAAGAGGAGGAAAGAAGAAGAGGGAGAACCGAAAAAGAGAGAGAGAAAGAGGAATATAAAAGAGGGAGAAGAAGAAGAGGGAGAATAGAAAAATTGAGGGAGAATGAGGAATATAAAAGGAAAAAGAAGGGAGAGGGAGGAAGAGGAAGAGGAGGAGGAGGAGAAGAAAAGGGAGAATGAAAATAAGGTAGAATTGGGGATAATGAGGGAAAAAACGAGGGTGAGAAGAAGGAGAAGAAAAAGGAGACTGTAATAAGTTGAAGGAAAGGAAAGAAGGGAGAGGTAGAAATATGGAGAAGAAGAAGAGCAAAAAGGGGAGTAATGTAGAAGAGCGGATAAGGAGGAAGGAGGCGTCAGATAAAGCTGGAGGAGGGAGGAGGCAGAAGTAGGAAAGGAAGGGAGTAAAAAGTCGAAGGAGAGGGATAAGAGGAAAAGGAAGCTGAAATTTTAGAAAACTGATCAACTAACACATTCTACGACTAAAAGCTAAAGATAAGTTTCATAATTAGAAATTTCACCCTCTCTACCCTTTCCTCTTTCTCTACCGTCTCCAGAAACTCCAGGTAACAATTTACATAAATATGTCTATCCCTCTCTCTCTTTCTCACACCATTTTCAATTAACTCTCTATCCATTTCTTTCTTCTTTCCTGCTTCCTCTTTTTCCTTGTATCCCTTTCTTCATGAAACTACACCTTTTTCTCTCCTCCTCCTCACACTAATTATCGCTGGTAATATCGCAATTTCAAGAGTACATACAAGTATTATCAATTAGGTTAACACGGAGAAGATGCTTAGCATGTAAACTTCTGCATAACCCAATTTTATGTAGAATATGGTATATTCTATTTTTCAAATTATAAGGGGTAAAAAAATGTTTTCGCGACAATTCAAAGCCAATTATTTCTGAAAGCAATAAAGTGGGTAATCTGACCTTGTTTGTAAAAAAATAGCAAGAAAAAATAGACTGATACCAGTGATAAATTTGATAAATCACCTTCTTTCATAATGTGGTCCTTATACTTGCATAGCGATACGAGTACATGGTACTCTTCTGTGTTACACCCTGTATACACGCTTTATACTTTCATAGGGATACGAGTACATGGTACTCTTCTGTGTTACACCCTGTATACACGCTTTATATTTTCATAGGGATACGAGTATTACATGGTACTCTTCTGTGTTACACCCTGTATACACGCTTTATACTTTCATAGGGATACGAGTACATGGTACTCTTCTGTGTTACACCCTGTATACACGCTTTATACTTTCATAGGGATACGAGTACATGGTACTCTTCGTTACACCCTGTATACACGCTTTATACTTTCATAGTGATACGAGTATTACATGGTACTCTTCGTTACACCCTGTATACACGCTTTTTACTTTCATAGGGATACGAGTACATGGTACTCTTCTGTGTTACACCCTGTATACACGCTTTATACTTTCATAGAGATACCAGTACATGGTACTCTTCTCTGTTACACACTGTATACAGTCACGTGCATACTTCTCTCTTGAGTCTTATTATACGGAATGGTGTTTAATGACTTCAGGTAAACCTTATAAAAGTAGAACTTTCCTTTAAAGCTATCCTGATGAAAAGCGTCAAGCTGCTGCAAATTCATTAATTTATTAACGCGAGCATCTCATCTTTATCCATCAACTATGGTTTCACATATTGTGTTGTATGTTATAACTGGTACAAGTTTTAGGTTAAAGCTATAAGTTAAAGCAAAACCGTGCACTGGTAGTCAAGTGGTTAACGCGCTAGTCTGGTAATCCGGGATCCGTTGGTTCGAATCTCACCCAGTGCATGAATTTTTCCTCATAATTTGAGTTTTTGACCACATAATAATAAGACTCTGACTGTTAGGTAGAAAATGCTTTGAGCATTAACCTCGCCTGGTTGTTTTTTCGCCCACTAAAGACTATTATTACATATTATCAGTTATATATTATGTAAGTCATATCAGTGAGAAAAGTTACCTTGGCCTAACGGTAGCATGCTCGGCTTGCACTCCGGGTGACTCTAGTTCGAATTCCCGCGGGGTCGGAATTTTTTCGGCTCTGTGAGGACAATTGGGGTAGTTGACCAGTGGGATTACGAGATTGATATTGGAATATGATGGTTGGTTGGAGATATGATGCATTAACATTAGTTCTCGTAATGTCAGTGCTATATCCAATAAAAATTGTGACACATTAACAATAAAGCTAGCTCTTAATCTCTTTTATCACTAAGAGTTTTTTTTTTTAATATTATGTTGCAGGCAAGTCAGGCAAATTTAGGCTTTTCGCAATTAGAGTAGTTTTTTAACGGCACGTTAAATAAACGATTTTTAACGGCAGTCAGTCCCATTTTTTCCAATTTTGGAAAATCCCTGCAACTCATTTTCCAATGTTACTGGTATTGAACCCAGCTACACCTGGTATTAAGACTTTTTGAGTGCCGAAATAAGAGGTCACCGTTTTCAAAAGTGGCAAATTCCGACGGATTTTTTTTTTTCATCGTTACATTATGTTGGAAATTTCTATATTGAGTTTTAAATAAACCAAAGTAAAAAATGGATAGCAACACCCACACTGCAAGTCCTATTCGAAATAATATTCGAAAGCATTTCACACGCCCCAAACTGGCACAAAAACAGAAGAAGGTGTCGGGTAATTAAATAGCTGTGAAATGAAATAAGAGAGGAACCCTTGCAAAAAACCCTCATTTAAAATTCTTCTGGTGCCCCCACCCCACTCAGGCGGTGTTAAAATAAATATAAGACCACTGAAATAAATATGATGCGACCTCCTAAGTATATATATAAGAACACTCCCTACTACCCTTGTCGACAGAACATATAGCTAATATATACGTGAGAGGCTTCGTACAGGGTGTATCATAAGGTCATTTTGCGATTGACTTCATTTTTTGCATGACGTCTCCGATTGTTATCATACTTCTTTGGTGAGTATTTGTCACTTTTTCCCTGATCAAGGTCGCAGTTATGGGGGGGGGGGGGGGTCTTGTGGTGGCCCCAATAACCACATTATTGTCCATCTCCGTAGAGGGATATATGAAGCTAAGTGGCCTTTATTTTGAGCTCTCCTATACGTGGTTTCTTTTTGTACATGACCTTTCGATACACCCTTTATACCTGAGAGGGTTCATACAGGGAGTACAGCTATAGCTGAGAGGACTTATACGGGGTGTAGCAATAAAGGATATCACAAGTACTCAAACTCAACTTTTCTAAATCTATGCTGAAACCGGGACTTGAACCATCGACTTGATTATATTTTAGGTCAGCGCTGCAGCTCGACCCACAGTGAGACGTGTTCTATACTATCATACTGCACAGATACCTAATTCCACAAATACACCACTGACTCCCCCCCCTTCTTCACGTTTCGACTTCCCCCCATAATGAACTCTTCCAAGCTGCCATGGTAAAGACCAAGAGCTGGCTGGCTACCTTGCTTCAGTGTGTTCTGTTCTCTTGTGCTGCACAGGCCTATGAACTTTTTCCTGGCTAAAAACGTGTTTTTTCAGGAATTAAGTTATTTCCATATTTTTTATTTATTTATTTATATTTTTATTATTATTATATATATACAGGGTGTCCCACCAAACTTGGACACCTCAAATTACTCGGCCCCTGAAAGAGTTTTTGAAAAATAAAAAAATATAGGGTACATGTGCTAATTATGCGGTTTCAGTTATGAATTTTTTTTTATACAGGGTGGTTCAAAAGTCAGAAATTGAGGTGTCAACTTTCGATTTTTAAATGAATCGACCTGAATTTTATTTGATAATTTTACTTCTAAATGATTCCTGAGTACTTTTTTAAACAAAAATATTACATACAGGGTGGTTTTTTTTCGACCAATTTTTTTTCTAAATCTTGAATAACTCAAGTTCGGTTAATTTTTTCGATAACAAGAAGAGAATATGTTTGTGTAATGAATACACGCACTTTCAATTGGCATCAAAATTTTTTATACAGGGTGGTTCACAAGTGAAATAATGACTTGATTTTTTTTAAAACTGAGTTTTTTTAAATTTTTATTTAATATTAATAATTCTCGTCTAATTTTACACATTTTTCTTTAGTCATATCGAAAAACAAAACTAAAGTGTTGTACAGGGTGAGACATAATTTTTTTGTAACACCCTGTATATGGGCAGTCAAAGAGACGCAAAATTAAATATAAAGACTAAATATGCAAGAAAAACTTTGATTTTTAATGAAACTAAAAAGTTATGGTGTTTTAACTAATATTGTCGCATGGACCACCCTGTAGATATTTTCTTAAACCATCATATGGGTAGTCGAAACTGTCTAAAATTCAACGAGGAGTCCAAATCTGAAAGAAAAAAAATGAATTCAAAAAGCCATGCTCAATTTTGTGTCTACACCTACCTACTTTTTATTTCAAGTTTTAAAATCATTCAGTGTGGACACCAAATTGAAAATGGCTTCAAATTCGTGTTTTTTACTTGTTTTTCCCACATGATTCGAAGTGTTCGTTGAATTTTATACAACTTAGAGTACCTACATGATAGTTTAAGAAAATATCTACAGGGTGGTCCATGCGACAATATTAGTTAAAACACCATAACTTTTTAGTTTAATTAAAAATCAAAGTTTTTCTTGCATATTTAGTCTTTATATTTAATTTTGCGTCTCTTTGACTGCCCATATACAGGGTGTTACAAAAAAAATATGTCTCACCCTGTACAACACTTTAGTTTTGTTTTTCGATATGACTAACGAAAAATGTGTAAAATTAGACGAAAATTATTAATCCTAAATAAAAAATTAAAAAAACTCGGTTTTAAAAAAAATCAAGTCATTATTTCACTTGTGAACCACCCTGTATAAATTTTTTTGATGCCAATTGAAAGTGCGTGTATTCATTACACAAACACATTCTCTTCTTGTTATCGAAAAAATTAACCAAACTTGAGTTATTCAAGATTTAGAAAAAAATTGGTCAAAAAAAAAACCACCCTGTATGTAAAATTTTTGTTTAAAAAAGTACTCAGGAATCATTTAGAAGTAAAAATTATCAAATAAAATTCAGGTCGATCCATTTAAAAATCGAAAGTTGATACCTCAATTTCTGACTTTTGAACCACCCTGTATAAAAAAAAATTCATAACTGAAACCGCATAATTAGCACATGTACCCTAGATTTTTTTTATTTTTCAAAAAACTCTTTCAGGGGCCGAGTAATTTGAGGTGTCCAAGTTTGGTGGGACACCCTGTATAGTGATTTTTAGTGTTTTAGTTTTCACTATATCTTTGTTACCACGGCGCTAAGAACACTTTGTTGCTGAGATTGCGTTGCTTCCCTGAGTTGTCTTCTGAGTCTGAGTGGCTTTCGCATGCGACTGCCTAATGTGGTCCACCGGGGGGCTCTCCCCTCTTCTCTCTTTTGAGAGATGGCCGGTCGGACCAGCTCAGCACCCTACCCGTCTCACCGGGTCATCACATTCGTACTACACCCAGTAGTAACACCTGTCTTCTGAGTGGCTTTCGCATGCGACTGCCTAATGTGGTCCACCGGGGGGCTCTCCCCTCTTCTCTCTTTTGAGAGATGGCCGGTCGGACCAGCTCAGCGCCCTACCCGTCTCACCGGGTCATCACATTCGTACTACGCCCAGTAGTAACACCTGTCTTCTGAGTGGCTTTCGCATGCGACTGCCTAATGTGGTCCACCGGGGGGCTCTCCCCTCTTCTCTCTTTAGAGAGATGGCCGGTCGGACCAGCTCAGCGCCCTACCCGTCTTACCGGGTCATCACATTCGTACTACGCCCAGTAGTACGTTAGCGCCGTGGGCCTCCAGTGGCATCGGCCACCAGTGCCATCCACCATCAGTGCCATCGGCCGTCAGTGCCATTGGCCACCAGTGGCATTGGCCACCAGTGCCATCCACCATCAGTGCCATCGGCCGTCAGTGCCATCGGCCACCAGTGCCATCCACCATCAGTGCCATCGGCCGTCAGTGCCATCGGCCACCAGTGGCATCGGCCACCAGTGCCATCCACCATCAGTGCCATCGGCCACCAGTGGCATCGGCCATCAGTGCCATCCACCATCAGTGCCATCGGCCGTCATTGCCATCGGCCACCAGTGGCATCGGCCATCAGTGCCATCCACCATCAGTGCCATCAGCCGTCAGTGCCATCGGCCACCAGTGGCATCGGCCATCAGTTGCCATCCACCATCAGTGCCATCGGCCGTCAGTGCCATCGGCCACCAGTGGCATCGGCCATCAGTGCCATCCACCATCAGTGCCATCGGCCGTCAGTGCCATCGGCCGTCAGTGCCATCGGCCACCAGTGCCATCCACCATCAGTGCCATCGGCCATCAGTGCCATCGGCCACCAGTGCCATCCACCATCAGTGCCATCGGCCGCCAGTGCCATCGACCGTCAGTGCCATCGGACACCATCGATGTGGACCGTCAGTACCATCGGCTGTCAGTGCCATCGTACGTTAGTGCCAGCGGCCGTCAGTGCCATCAGACACCATAGATGTGGACCGTCAGTGCCATCGGCCGTCAGTGCCATCGGCCGTCAGTGCCGTCGGGCGTTAGTACCGTCGTGCGCCAGTGCCGTCGGGCGCCATAGATGTGGTACGTCAGCGCCGTGGGTCGTCATAGACATTGGCCGTCAGTGCCATTGGCCATCAATGCCGTCATGGACGTGTGCCTGTCGGGCATTCACGCCCGACGATTACCTACATGTTCTCTTCTGTTTATCCAGATGACATCCATGGGTGCCCTCTATGATGGGGAAACATCAGAACCCCTCCTCAGGGGAGTTCTTCAGTTGGTTGATGTGACGCTTCTCCCTGGATGGAGAGATTGGCGTTTACTCCCCCCACCCTCAGTGGCAGACCTCAGAATTGACAGAAGTCGGGTGAGGTTCGCCCTCCCTCGCTAGAGTTGGTGAAGTTGTTTGCTCCTGGGGACACCCATATTTCCGAGCGCAAATTCAAAGAAATGAAGGCGGTCTTATTAGGCTGGCCCTTTGGACAAGCTCTCGTCCTTCACCCCGACGACTTTCGCCAAGTCTCTGGGACCTTCTTAGAAGGATTTCTCACTGTTCAATGAGGTGGTTACAGGCCTAAGACCCTCTATCCTTTCTCGTGCGTAAGTAAACGCTCGACTAGCAACAGGGAGCGGCCTAGACGCACCGTCGGCCACCAATTATGGCGATCAGTCACCTACAGCTCCAGCTTTTGAACCCCTCGCTCCGCCCGCTACGAACTCTGCACTGAGCGGGCGATTGTCTGCGCTGGAAGAATCCCTCAAAGGGGTTCCGGCGCTCGAGGCTAAACTCGAATCTCTAAATCAACTTATAGCATCCCTCTCCACTCTGTGGAGCTCTCGGAATGAAGCGAGACGGAGGAATCAATGACCCCTCCCCTCTCGCCAATGCTCTCCGAGCAACCTAGACCGTCAAACTCGAGGATGGAACTTTGGTCGGCACAAAGTGCCCTTCCTGACATCACCTCCCGACCTGCGGATTGGACTTTGATCCAGTTACTGTGAGAGAGGAATCTGATATTCCCGAACCTCCTCCCCGGAGCAAAGAGTTGCGGGCTGCCTGCCAGGAACGGGGGTCTGACTCCTGGAGTCCGGTCACCTACAAGGAGATAGAAAAGACCCTGAGACATACCAGAGAGTTTCCTTGCGGGAGAAAGCCAAGAGACAAGAGTGAGATTTATCAGGAGCTTCACCGAAGATAAAGCTGAATTCAGGCTCGCCTCGCAGGACCTTGTACAGTACGCATGCGGGAAGAGATGCGAGTTGATCGCCCATCGGAGGAACTGGTTCATGCCCTCGGAGCCTGCTCTGAAGCGCCTACTAGCGGCTATTCCGCCGTCCGATTCCCACCTCTTCTGTGAAGGTAAACTGGCCAAGTGCCTGCTACCTCCGGTTCCCTCTGGTGCGATGACGTATGGGACACCGCGTAAGCAAAAAAAAAAAAAGTCAATCTTTTGGCCCTCGGGCAGAGAGACCCTCTCAACCCAAGCTTTTAAGGTATACCGCACGGGTACTTGCTAGCCGAAGATTCGCCAGCAGAGAAGATGTCGCGGGCTCCAGGAAAGTAGAACCATCGACTCGAAGGACGCAGTTCAGGCCATCTACCGCTTGGCGTGGGAAGAAGCAGCGGCGCTTTTGAGGTTTCCTTGGGGGAATTCAGGGCGGGACAGCTTCGTCAGCATCTCAGTCAATGGCAGTCTCTACAGGCTCCATCCCAATTGCTTATGCTAATCTCAGGTTATCGACTCCCGTTCAACTGTCGACCGCCTCTTCGAAACATCCAATCTCTCATTCCTCCTGCCCCGATAACCTCCGAATCAAGAGATATGTCGGCCGCGTTGCTAGACATGCTGAAGAAAGGAATCATTTCTCTAACCTTGACAACCACGGGATTTATTTTTCACATGTTTATTCGAGTGAAAGTAAACGGCAGACCCCGCCCCATTTTCAACCTAACCGCCCTGAATCGCCATCTATAGCTCCGCCGGTTCAGATTAATAAGCCATCAGCGTCTTCCGACTTTCCTTCTGCCCGGGAACTTTCTTGCGACAATAGACCTATCGGACGCGTACTGTCATGTACCAGTTGCGAAACAGCACAGACGATTTCTAGCTTTTCGATACCTCGGTGTCACATACACATGGACTACCACTCGGGCTAGCCTCGGCCCCTGAAGCCTTTACACAATTGACCAACTGGGTGGCGAGCATTCTGTGCGGTTGGGGCGTTCGGATAATTGTCTACCTGGACAACTTTCCACTAGCTGCGCGATCACGTCATCAGCTACAACAACATGTAGGCCTGACTCTCGATTGCCTGCAGTATCTGGGTTGGCGAGTGAATACTCAGAAGAAGCTTACCGACCCATCGCAGAACAGAACCTTTCTAGGACTAGAATGGGATACAGTCACTCAGCGCGTCACCCTACCCTTGGACAAAATTCTGAGCATTACCAGTCTATTGCGACAGCTCATCTCCCGGCCATTTTGGTCACTCCGCTCGCATCAAAAGCTGATAGGCTTACTGAACTTTGTGGCGTTCGCAGTACCATTGGGAAGGCTGTTTCTCCGGCCTCTACAGTTGTCAGGAAGACCCTTTGACTGAAGTAAACCCGGCACACCCAACCAATTCCTCAGTCAGCAGAAAATACCCTGTCGTGGTGACTCCCTGTTGTGGGAGATGGGACAAGTTACTCGTCTCCACAAGCCGGCATAGTTCTGTCAACCGATGCTTCGGACTGGGGACTAGCATAGGCTCCACGATATACCTTCGACACAAGTGGACTCAAAAGCAAAAGGCCTTGCAGATCAATACCTGAGGACTATACGCTCTCAGATGGGCCATAAGGTCAAAACTAGAACTGTTCGCCAATCGGACAATCACTGTGTTGACGGACAGCACAGGAGTGGCGAGCCAGATTCGACGACAAAGAGGCTTGCGCTCGGTAGCCTTACTGAGGGAATTCTCAAAACTCCTCCATCTGGTGTTCAACTTGGGCTCGGTCTTAAAAACCTGTGAGGCTCCCAGGCTTGTACAACACAATAGCAGATCACCTCATATGTGACGATAGATCCCCAAGATGACGAAGCCCTGTTCGTAGACGCCTTCACGAGACCTTGGAACTTCGATCGAGCTTGGGTGTTTCCTCCTCCACTTTTCATCACCCTCGTCTTGCAACATCTGGAGACAGCGACGGGTACATTTCTTCTTGTAACCCCTCGCTGGGAGAAAACCTTCTGGCGAGCGGACATCAAAGCCAGAGCAGCAGACGCTCCAATCAAACTGAAGAATCTGGAGCACAACCTAGTCGACTTATCAACCAACGAGATTCTAGTAGACTTCCAGAATCTCCGATTGTTGGTCTGGAAACTACGGGGTGGGCACCCCGCGTCTCGCAGTGGACCACAACCGAGTGCAACTTACTAAGAGCCGCATGGAGACCTTCCACGTTCAAGGTTTATCGTCGGTTATTTCTTCTTGGGTGGACCCAAATATATCCTCGGAGATCTCTGGTCACCCTCTAGTTAAAAAAAAAAAAAAAAAAAAAAACACAAAAAGGGATACAGGCCTCTTGTCCCAAACAAGAATACCGGAAGGTCTGGGATGTGGACTTCAATGGATAACTGAAAACCCTTCGTTAAATACCAGTTTCTTTAAAGTTTCTGGACACGTAGCCATCCTACTTCTTTGGTCTCTGGTCGCCTTGTACACGACCCGACGCTCCTGCAAGTAACAGAGGACCGCCTCCAACGAGTCCCTCCAGATATTGTGTTCTGGCCAGTATTTGGTTCTAAAA
Organism: Bactericera cockerelli; assembly: GCA_024516035.1. Classification (NCBI taxonomy): domain Eukaryota; kingdom Metazoa; phylum Arthropoda; class Insecta; order Hemiptera; family Triozidae; genus Bactericera; species Bactericera cockerelli. The sequence continues at coordinate 29,918,108 of CM044958.1, forward strand.
CCGATTCCAAAGGCAGGTCTCAATCAGGCTGGCGCCTGTCGCCTAACACTTTGAACTCCCTCTGGAACATTGTCTATTAGATCAACAACAACAGCGTTGTGGATCACAGGGACTGTTAGCCTTGTTTATCTCCACTAGGGGAAAAGTGAAACCTGCACCAAGAGCAATGATGGCAAATTGGGTGACAACAGCTCTTGAGAGTGCCAGAATAATGGACTCAGCAGGTAGTTTCCGCGCTGCGGTAAGTTCTGATCTAACTAAATCTCACGTCCAATTAGATTTCATCCTGTCGCGAGCAAACTGGCGATGCTCGTCCACTTTCTTGAGACATTATTGCCGGGAAATAGTGAACACTAGTAGCGGCTCCAACAGTCAGCCCGGTTTTTCTCTAATTTTGCCCCAATTCATTAAAACCGGAGATTTCTAATTAGACTATAAATATCTTTAGAATGTATATTGTTGTACATTAATTAAGTAGGTACTTGAATACTTACTAGGCTATGAGCGTTTTTGGACTTATTTATCTATCTGAAGTACCAATTACCTTATTTTGATTTATTATTGAGAATGCCTGCTAAATAGCACCTTCTCCACTTTCACAGTGTATTCTGTTCCATTTTGCCAAGAGCTGGCAGATAACAAACAAATCTCACTGTGGGTCGAGCTGCAGCGCTGACCTAAAATATTACAGTTTTCTCCCCGTAGGGAAACGAAAACTGATATTTTGGGTCTAGCAAAGCTCGACCCACACAATTAAGGCTTGCCAGCTCCTACTGAAGCAAGGTAGCCAGCCAGCACTTGGTCTTTACCATGGCAGCTTGGAAGAGTTCATTATGGGGGGAAGTCGAAACGTGAAGAAGGGGGGGGAGTCAGTGGTGTATTTGTGGAATTAGGTATCTGTGCAGTATGATAGTATAGAACACGTCTCACTGTGGGTCGAGCTTTGCTAGACCCAAAATATCAGTTTTCGTTTCCCTACGGGGAGAAAACTGTAATATTATTAATATTGTAAATTTTTATATTTAATTTTTACCATTATTTGTCTGTATACCTATATGTTCTACCTACTTATAAAGAGTTTCTAAATAAATAAAAATAAATAAATAAATAAATCGACCCCCAGGTTACAAGTCCACTGCCGTAACGATCAAGCTCGGTCGGTATATAATGTAGATGTTTTTCAAAGGTCACCGAGGTTGAGAGGAGAAAATTTCTACTCTGTACTTTGAATGTCCTAGGTCACTGTTGCTACACCACAAGGAATTCGCATGTTTCAAATTTATCAAAACTTACTTCAATGGAAGGAATTTGTCTAAAGATACCAAGCAAGGCCTTTAATTTGTCCAAAGACTGTAAGGATTCACCTTCCTTTTCATTCATCCTATAAAAATGAAAGATAAGAAATACAAATTTTCTCTGAAAGGTAAAAAAAAACACTACCAATTCTGTACACAATACTTCCTCGTGATGGGTTCACATTCTAAACACTTGGAAATTTTGAGATTTCATACCAAATCACTTGTATCTCCAAGAGTTATTAACCGATTTTCTTCGAATTGTTTTATATGATAGGAAGCAGTTTACATTCTAGATTTTACAACAAAATAAAAATTCCTTCATTCTAGTTCCTACAAAAAATTCTCTAGGTAAGTCGTAGACCTTATTTTTCACTTTTTGCTCCAAATTTTCGCGGGTTCTTAAATCAAACTAAAGTATAAATTATTCAATAAAAAATAAAAAAGTACTACGTAAAATGCTGATACGCAGAAATTTATCGGAAGTAAAAAAGGTGTGGGAAGAATTCTTATGTAGGCAGACGAAAAGTTTCGAGGGAAACGCGGCGGAGATGGTTTTCCTGCTAATACTTCCGAGAAAATTAATAACTTTCTCTTTCTGCACCGAATCTGATAACTTTTTGGTAATTTTTACTGTTGCCAGAGCAGAATGTGGAGACGGATTTTGAGGAGGCGTTCCATGAATAAGTTAAGTTTTGCCTCTTTTGCGGTTCCTTTCCCTCTTCCTTTCACTTTGCTATCTGCCAAACCTACTGGGGGGTCGGCATTGTTCAACCTCATGGTTGAGGTTGGTTGTGGCACAATTTTACGGCTGGATGCCCTTCCGAACGCCAACGATACTATTTGACTACTGCGGTTCCTTTTCCCTGTGACGTTAATTTAGATATCTGCACCGACTGCTACCGACCTCGGTAGCTTCATCGATAAGGTGGCAGTCTTACAACTTGGAGGTCGGTGGTTCAAAACCCAAGTTCGAAAATTAGTAAAGCGAGTTTGAGTGATTGTGACATCAGGAAAGTTATCAACACAAATATGATAACTTTTTTTAGATACCTACTTAAATCTTTGTGATTCGGAAACACTCAACAACATCATCATCATCGCCTAAACTTTGAGGCATAGGAATTCCAGGAAATTTATGCTCAAGAAAGAATGCCCATTAATGTGGCTAGCAAGTTTCTGAATTTCCTGCGAATAGAGGGTAACACCCCGTCTCGAGATGTCCAAGCTGTTGAAAGGGACGTAAAACCCCAGTTAATAACAAGAAGATGCAAATTTTACTCCCGAATCAATATCTAGAGATATCGTAAGTTTTATTTTTTGGCGTTAGGAAGAGCATCCAGTCGTAAATTGGTCTCAAAAAGGCCGCATTTGTAATGTTTGTCCAATCAAGTAGAATGGAAGCCATTTGGACAAAAGATTACAAATCTTACCGCGCGTTACGTACATTGTCGCCCAGTTCTTAGCCTCTCTTAACGATGTTTAGCAAGATGTGGCTCAAAAATATACCTCACTGATAATTTCAGATTTATTGGACGGTAATTATAACTTTTATGGCGTTACAGAGATTATGACAAGAAAATATCCTGAAATCATTCATGCGGTATACGTGCGGTATCTGTACAAATGTTTACCAAGTAGAAATTGCAAAGGCGAAAAACTTTACCATCTTCTCTTTCCTAAACCTGGAATTGAATATTGAAATTCAATTTTAATAAACTCACCGTGTTCTAGTTTCTTCTTTTTATCAACGTAATACGAGTATGATATTGCAAAAAGATATTCCAAGAGGATTTTGAAATTCTGGCGAATTTAGAAAAGCGCGTATTTCAAAAGATTGTCGAGTGTTGTTCAACTTTCTGAATCTGACAATCTCGCTCTGCTAACTTTAGGAACATATACGAGCGGGCGATTATTTCTCTAAAAGCATCAGTTAAATTTGTTATAAGAGTTAAATTTGTTGAACTTCCAATTATTCATGTTATTGAGAGAGCCTCCAGGATAATTTGAATCGTCGAATGTCGACAAATTTCCAAGAATTCTGACGTCTGAAAGTTTTAGCATTGATGATGTTGAGTAAGAGCACTTTGGGATTCAAGTACATACTCAAATGTATGTATGTGTACGAGTATGTATGTATCTGAAATGCTGAGTTGATGAGGCGGAACTAATGCGGGCAGACTTTGGGAATGAGATATGAGACTTCCGAGAACGAGGATTCAAGTTACACAGGGCCTCGCCAAAATCTTCTAGAAAGGAAACAAGTGGAATCAACCAAGAAATAGTCAGTTTTGAGAGCCAAAACAAGTTTTGAGGCCGAATTATGAAACCAGATTAGAATTAATCTAAGTGGACACTATACCGTAACACCCTCTACTGGGAATTTCAACCAATCACAGTGCACTAACTGCACTATAGTCAGCTGATAGTGCCACAGCGCCCGAGGCAGATTAAGTGTCCACTTTAGCTAAAGGGTTGGGTGGAAGAGATTGCCATAGGTAATAACCCCGCCCTATAGTTAGGACATATGTATATATTTTGTTTATTTTTTTCCTATTTAAATTAATATTATCAATTTTGTATTTTAATTTTTACCATTATTTGTTTGTATGTATTACCTATGTTCTTCTAATAAAGAGTTTCATAATAATAATACTTAAAACTAATAATTTCATAATTGGTCCTTAGAGCTTGACACTTGCAAGTGTCATGTAAGCCTAAGAAGCGACATATTTTTTTTGTAAAAATCGGTGCCCCAAGTGGCTGCCTTTTGGCGGCGTTTAGAGGTTCTGGCTAACGTTTAATCACCTGTTACTGTTCAGTCACCAGTGGCGGAATTCGACTACCTTTCGAGGTATAAGGAAAATTGTGTGAGCTCCATTCAGATGATTTTTCATAGAATTTGTTTACCAGGTTCATTTTTACAAACATTGTCTTAAATAAACACAACATAAAAAGAATATTGCGTAATGCTAGCGTCAGTCCAGGATCGTTCCATCTAATTCAAACCATCATCAATGGCTCGTTTAATACACAAGTTTTCGGAGAAATTAAGTAATGTCCAGCAAGGTGAGGACTTGTGGAATGACCTCCCAAGAGTCCCAAGTTCGAACCATTCGGATGCTGGCTACCTCCGTCTGAAGGGCTGGGTGAGGTTAAATTGGATATTTTCCTTATTATTTTCCGGCGAATAGGCGCTGAAACCCTTGGAGAAAATGACCTAGATGTTAAATTGACGTCAGGCGAAAAAAAAACAAGATCCACGAGTTCCATCTCAAGTTTAAATTGCGTAATGCACGTAATGAGAAAAAAAATTCGACTCGTGGCAAACTTTATTTTATGATTTATTATTACTTTCAACTTCGCCGTTAATCTTAGTTACTAGATAAAGTATTACTTAAATATACAGGAATTAAAACTTATTTAATTAAAGAATACTTCCAACTATCTTCACGCGGGGTTTAATGCGAACTAATTTCCTGATGTTATTTTAATGTTTTATTCTATTTTGTTTAAACTTAATTTTTTTTATATACAAAACAACCAACAATAAGTTATTAACAGATAAAAAAAACTAAACGATATTTACAAAATAAAATATAGAAAAAAAAAATATTTAAATTTACAATTGTCTGGTAATCCGGGGCGAAATTAATGCCTTAGGCATTGTCTGCCACTTATGTTCTCTATTTATAATAGTCTAATCTTTTCTAATTTAGCTCAGTGGTTCAGCACTCGCTTGCCATGCGGAAGCCATGCGTGTTGACCCAGCACCTAAATGAGAAGTATTTTGTCACTTCTCGCCCATCAAAGGGGAGGCAAACTACGGGATGGGCAGGATACAACACAGACCACAAGCATCTACAGTAGCTCCTGTTTCATGGCTACGAAATAAAAAAGGCTGTGAAACACTCATCTTTTAAAAAATAAATAAGCGAATGGAGTGTAACACTCCTGATCAGGACGTTCAAACCAAATAGAATCGTTGGCGTTAGGAAGGACATCCAGCTATAAAAAAAACGTGCTCCACCCTACCAACCTCAACCACGAGGTTGAACAATGCCGACCCCGATAGCAACATAAGCTAGTATCGGATAAAGGCAAGAGAGATTAACAAAAATAAAAAATAAAATAAAGGGATTTGTATGTAATTAGGAAGGTTAGACTCATATTGATAAATCTTCCTTAAATAAAATAAATTGTTCTAAAAAAAGGTGCAAATGCACAATGTTTATAAATTATCTTAAAGAGGTCCCTTTACTCTCACAGTCTACTTAAATTTTTTGTTGTACTTTGACACTTTTCGTCAAACTGTGAAAATATTTTTCAAATTTCTAGTGTTCTCTCAAATTTAATGACCTTGGGTTTTTCATCAAAACTTTCATGTAAAAAATGGAAGTTTTTTTTGAAACTTTATTTTAAACTTTGTTCATCAAGTGCAACAAAAGGTTCGTTTTTCTCAGAGAGAGATGATAAAAGAGGGAGAGAGAACGATAAGGAGAGAGGGAGAGAGAGAGAGGCAGAGGGGAAGAGAGGAAGATAGGGAGAGAGGAAGAGAGGAGGAGAGGGAGAGAGGAAGAGAGGGAGAGGAAGAGAGGGAGAGGGAGACAGGAAGAGAGACAGATAGAAGGAGAGGAAGAGAGGGAGAGGAAGACAGGAAGAGAGACAGATAGAAGGAGAGGAAGAGAGGGAGAGGAAGAGAGGGAGAGGGAGACAGGAAGAGAGACAGATAGAAGGAGAGGAAGAGAGGGAGAGGAAGAGAGGGAGAGGAAGAGAGGGAGAGAGACAGATAGAAGGAGAGGAAGAGAGGGAGAGGAAGAGAGGGAGAGGAAGAGAGGGAGAGGAAGACAGGAAGAGAGACAGATAGAAGGAGAGGAAGAGAGGGAGAGGAAGAGAGGGAGAGGAAGACAGGAAGAGAGACAGATAGAAGGAGAGGAAGAGAGGGAGAGGAAGAGAGGGAGAGGAAGAGAGGGAGAGGAAGACAGGAAGAGAGACAGATAGAAGGAGAGGAAGAGAGGGAGAGGAAGAGAGGGAGAGGGAGAGGAAGAGAGGGAGAGGAAGAGAGGGAGAGGAAGAGAGGGAGAGGAAGACAGGAAGAGAGACAGATAGAAGGAGAGGAAGAGAGGGAGAGGAAGACAGGAAGAGAGACAGATAGAAGGAGAGGAAGAGAGGGAGAGGAAGAGAGGGAGAGGAAGAGAGGGAGAGGAAGACAGGAAGAGAGACAGATAGAAGGAGAGGAAGAGAGGGAGAGGAAGAGAGGGAGAGGAAGAGAGGGAGAGGAAGAGAGGGAGAGGAAGACAGGAAGAGAGACAGATAGAAGGAGAGGAAGAGAGGGAGAGGAAGACAGGAAGAGAGACAGATAGAAGGAGAGGAAGAGAGGGAGAGGAAGACAGGAAGAGAGACAGATAGAAGGAGAGGAAGAGAGGGAGAGGAAGACAGGAAGAGAGACAGATAGAAGGAGAGGAAGAGAGGGAGAGGAAGACAGGAAGAGAGACAGATAGAAGGAGAGGAAGAGAGGGAGAGGAAGAGAGGGAGAGGAAGAGAGGGAGAGGAAGACAGGAAGAGAGACAGATAGAAGGAGAGGAAGAGAGGGAGAGGAAGAGAGGGAGAGGAAGAGAGGGAGAGGAAGAGAGGGAGAGGAAGACAGGAAGAGAGACAGATAGAAGGAGAGGAAGAGAGGGAGAGGAAGAGAGGGAGAGGAAGAGAGGGAGAGGAAGAGAGGGAGAGAGACAGATAGAAGGAGAGGAAGAGAGGGAGAGGAAGAGAGGGAGAGGAAGAGAGGGAGAGGAAGAGAGGGAGAGGAAGACAGGAAGAGAGACAGATAGAAGGAGAGGAAGAGAGGGAGAGGAAGAGAGGGGAGAGGAAGAGAGGGAGAGGAAGACAGGAAGAGAGACAGATAGAAGGAGATGAAGAGAGGGAGAGGAAGAGAGGGAGAGGAAGACAGGAAGAGAGACAGATAGAAGGAGAGGAAGAGAGGGAGAGGAAGAGAGGGAGAGGAAGACAGGAAGAGAGACAGATAGAAGGATTTTTTTGATTTTGATTTTGATTTATTCTTTATTTAATACAATATAAATTTACATAGAATGACACCTCCTAAGATAATTCTACTTATTGTGGAGGTGGGCTCCTCTCATTTGTTATTAATTAAATAAATAGTATGTTAAAAGCAATGTAAGTAAAAGATATGATAAAATAGATTATTAGATTAACATGGTTTGACAAAAGATCATTAAAAAAAATATAAAAAAATAATAAAATAATATAAAATATTATAAATGATTAGACAAAATAAGTGAATTATAGGAAAAAATAAATAAATAAAAACAGTAACAAGTCAATTATAAAATAAATGGTAAAATGAGAAAATAGAAGAAAAAAAAAAAAAAAAAAAAATATTACCTAATATGACAAAATAAAAACAGGTGAGATTGTACATGTTGAATAATAATTATTCATAATCGATTGTTTAAAATAAAAAATTATTATTTTTCCTCTATAGTTGAATAAAAATATATGTTTTTCCAAATTTGCCTCTTTTCATTCACTAACATATATAATATTAGTGGTATCCCTAACTAAACAAATTGAGAATTTAAAAATGGGCGCAGTAAAAACGGTAATACAATAAATGAATTAATTAGCGATAATACTTAGTCTTAGTTTTTTCTTCATTGTATTTACATTTTTCTCATTTATGAAATTCTGGCAATATTTATTAAGTAGGGTAGGTATTGAATATTCTAATCGTCGATCTCCGTACAGTTTGGTATTGACTTTTGTTCTAATGAATTGTTGCGATCTAAGTGAATAATCGTGTTCTGTCAGCTGTCGATATTTATTATTGAAAAAATTACTGCTTATGAGGATCATTTTCGAAAGCTGCTCGGGTGTTAGTAAGGGCAATTTATTAGTAAATAGAAACCTCTGTATCCTTTGTTGTGCTCTGTTCAGTGGTGTTAGTACATACTGAGGACTGAACGTGTACAGGGGCGCACCATATCTCAGCAAGGACTCGACTAGTGAAAAGTAAATTATTTTCTTCGTGCTGAACGGGAGGGCGTCAGCATTTGTTTTTTTGAATTTGTAGTCCACGATTCTAAGTTTCTTGCTCAAATTGTATACATGGTCTTTCATCTTAAATTCAGAATCGATAATCATGCCTAGATATTTTACCTTAGTATTGTAATCTGCCCGAAGAGAGGGAGAGGAAGAGAGGGAGAGGAAGACAGGAAGAGAGACAGATAGAAGGAGAGGAAGAGAGGGAGAGGAAGAGAGGGAGAGGAAGACAGGAAGAGAGACAGATAGAAGGAGAGGAAGAGAGGGAGAGGAAGAGAGGGAGAGGAAGAGAGGGAGAGGAAGAGAGGGAGAGGAAGACAGGAAGAGAGACAGATAGAAGGAGAGGAAGAGAGGGAGAGGAAGAGAGGGAGAGGAAGAGAGGGAGAGGAAGAGAGGGAGAGGAAGACAGGAAGAGAGACAGATAGAAGGAGAGGAAGAGAGGGAGAGGAAGAGAGGGAGAGGAAGACAGGAAGAGAGACAGATAGAAGGAGAGGAAGAGAGGGAGAGGAAGAGAGGGAGAGGAAGAGAGGGAGAGGAAGAGAGGAAGAGGAAGACAGGAAGAGAGACAGATAGAAGGAGAGGAAGAGAGGGAGAGGAAGAGAGGGAGAGGAAGACAGGAAGAGAGACAGATAGAAGGAGAGGAAGAGAGGGAGAGGAAGAGAGGGAGAGGAAGAGAGGGAGAGGAAGACAGGAAGAGAGACAGATAGAAGGAGAGGAAGAGAGGGAGAGGAAGAGAGGGAGAGGAAGACAGGAAGAGAGACAGATAGAAGGAGAGGAAGAGAGGGAGAGGAAGAGAGGGAGAGGAAGAGAGGGAGAGGAAGAGAGGGAGAGGAAGAGAGGGAGAGGAAGACAGGAAGAGAGACAGATAGAAGGAGAGGAAGAGAGGGAGAGGAAGAGAGGGAGAGGAAGACAGGAAGAGAGACAGATAGAAGGAGAGGAAGAGAGGGAGAGGAAGAGAGGGAGAGGAAGAGAGGGAGAGGAAGAGAGGGAGAGGAAGACAGTAAGAGAGTAATAGAGATAGGAAGGTATACTCAGGAGGAAATGATTCTGTGAAATCAGCAAATGATTATTATTATAGTAAGCTTTATTAGGTAGAACAAGAATATATTATATACATATAGAAAAAAAAGAGAATGAAGTTCATGTCCTACCTAAAGGACGGGGTTATTGCCTGTGGCAATCTCTTCCACCCAACCTTTTATTGGTTCAGTATTTCATGTAGATAATGTAGTCAGGCGTGGCCGAGGTGTAGTAGCGCACTATTTATTATTATAAACTGGTTGGGGTCCCACAAGAAGAGCCCCACTAGCGCACTAGGCTTTGCACCCTTTTAACCCACCTTGTGACAATTGTTGTGAAGTAGATAATCACCTTAATCTACAACCTACCTATTATACACCAAATATTTGAAGAATAACCATTACTGGTACGATTAGGTATGTAGTAGATAATCACCTTAATCTACAAACTACCTATTATACACCTATTTTTGAAGAACAACCATTACTGGTACGATTAGGTATGTAGTAGATAATCACCTTAATTTACAACCTATACCTATTATACACCTATTTTTGAAGAATAACCATTACTGGTACGATTAGGTATGTAGTAGATAATCACCTTAATCTACAACCTACCTATTTATATACCTGTTTTCGAAAAAATAACCACTACTAGTACATGGAAAACTTTTCTTTTACTCTAATCGGATCGATACAAATTTAATGTTTTACTGTAATCCGATGGTCATTCAGAGAGCACACGTGCGCATAAATAGATTGTTCAAGCATCAGAGAAACAAACGTTAACAACAAACAACTAATAATACTTGCATACCAAAGTTTCAATTTCGTTCTTGAAATCTCTTCAACTAACAAAAAGCTTTTATTAGTTGAAAGCTTTTGAAAGGTTTTTTTGTAGCATTTAATTTTATTTCACCTTTTTTTTACATCCACAGTTTATCCTTGATAAATTATGAAAAATATTGAAACTGTAATGTAGACTTTGTTAGAATTGTATGTATAAAATAATAAGGCGTTTTATTTTAATGCAATTTAAGAAAACTAACTTTTGATTTCAAAAATGGGGAAAAAATTGGAGATGTTCCTTTTTGATAGAAGAGTTTCAGAATATGTTCGTTTCATTTGGACAGGTTGGAATTATATTGGTGTCACTTAAAAAATATCAAATAATTTTATAAAAGAAAAGTCTTGCAATTTTGATATGCATTTTTCTTACACCCTGTATACTATATAGCAGGGGTTCTCAAACTGTGGTCCACGAGGGAAGGTAATAATAATATCGCCTTATTTATACTGCCCGATTAGGACTACAAAGAGTCCCATTATTCCAGCAGTAAGCTCAAGACTTATTATTATGTGGTAAAAATCCCAAATGGGAGGATAACTTATCATGTCCCGGCTGGGTTTCGAACCCACGACCTCTGGATTCACAGAGTGCCGCCTTTACCACTGAGCTACCGGGACAGACTAGTGCTAGTATATAGTCCGGGCAAAAATTATGACATTTAAAATTGGTCCGTGGTTTGAGGAAGTTTGGGAACCCCTGCTGTATAGACTATTAGACTATAGTCTTAGACAGCATATTTGCATGCATGAGGCGTCCGCGGACGGATACTTCCCATCGGCTTGCAAAACAGAACCCAACTGAGGGGGGTCTAGGACTTCAGGACAAGATCAAAGGAAATGCCGATGGCACAACAGAGAGAGAGAGAGGGGACGTGCCAATGATAAACATTGCAATTTTAAGGAGTTCGTTTTTAAAATTCAAAATTAATGTGAGAATATTGTGTGTGTGATATTCGTATGCATATGTATTGCCAATATTAGTCAACACGGGACCTGCTGTAAAATTTACAAACTATGTGATCATTCAGGTTAGTTTAATTTTAATTTTTACTTCCGAGAAATTTCTAATGTTAGAAATCGGAAGTATTGTGTTCGTTTTTTTTAAAAAAAATATTTTTTTGCTCCGATTTCAATTTTTTTCATATTTCTGGACGTTTCATAACCTACTGAGTAAATTTGGTTTTGTGTCCGTCTGTCGGTCTGTAGGTCTGTCTGTCTGTAAAAACGATTCCTTGTAACGCGCAAATCTCGGAAACTACTCGACCGATTTTGATGAAATTTTGCACACATCTAGGAGACATTCTGTAGATGGTCCCATTTTAAATTCATCGAATTCATACCAGCGGTTCTGGGTGAAAGAGACTATGCGCCTGACCACTAACTTTTTACTTAAACGCTTATATCTCGTGAACGGTACACCCGATTTCGATGAAATTTTGTAAGAACATGCATATTATTGTTTGACATAGGTTATTTATATTTATTTTTAAATTAATTATAATTTGACTCTGATATTTAAGAAAATCCGAAATTTTGGACAAAAAAGTAAAAAAATAAGGACCACGACTAGCCGATACAGAATTTTTTGTGAAATTTAGAATGTAGAAAAAACAATATTGTACCATATAAAAACAAATTTGAAGAAAATCGGTTGAGCCGTTTTGGAGGTACAAGTAATTTTCTATAAAATCTCAAAATTGGCACGTTTTTACAATGTGAAGCAATCACGAGGAAGTATTGTGTCCATAATTGGCAGTGTTTTTTTTTAAAGATGAGTGTTTCACAGCCTTTTTCATTTCGTAGCCATGAAACAGGAGCTACTGTAGAGGTAATCGCGCACTCGGATGTATTTGTGTTAATCACAATCGTGATCACACCTACTCAAACTCGAATTTTCTAAATTTATGCTTAACTTGGGACTTGAACCACCGATCTCCGAATTACAAGCTACTGCGGTCAGCGGTGGGTCAGTTGATGGCATGGATATTCAGAACTATTACCTGCTGATGAGAGCAAGTAAGATCGAAACAGGTGTCCAGGTAATCCAGGTATGTAATTTATTTATTTATAATGGGTGAATAACCCTATTAGAGGGTTAATTTACAATATTATATTTTAAAGAGAAAAACATCGAAATATTTTAAACAAATTATTAGAAGGGGGAAAAAGGACCTAGGGTTACATGATATTATAATAGTAATTTAAAAATGAAAGATAAACACTTGGTACCTACTTTAAGGAAATATATATATATTATCTTATGAACAATAACTTGATAATGTAGTGTGCTAAATGTAACCTATATAATATTCCCTACCTATTGCTTTTAATAGTTGGGAATAATCCATGGCTAAGTCTAGTTTTTCATATTTATTGTTAAATGTTGTTAGTATGTAGTTCAGTGATGACGTGTATTTAGTATTACATGTAATATGAAATATTTTGTAATTATTGTTTCTTAGTGTTGGTTTAGGAATATTTATTTTTATGTTTGATAAAATTTCAGGACAAACAATTTTATTATTGAATAATTTATGTAGGTAAATTACCATCTGTCCTTCTCGTCTTTCTTCTAAAGTCTGTATGTTAAGTTGTTCAATCAGTTGTTTGTAGGCTATTCCATTTGGGTAAGTAGGATAAAATTTAAATTCTAAGAAAAATAAGTATTGTATAAGTCTTTTTTGTACTTTTTCTATTTCCTTTATCCAAATTTTGGTACGGGGGCACCATACTATCGCACAATATTCTAATTTTGAGCGAACTAATGAGTTATATAACATAATAAGAGTGTCTAGGTCCTGGATTTGTGGTGCATTTCTCTTTATTAATCCTATTCGTTTGAAGCAGTTACTGATTGTAGTTTGTATATGTGTTTGAAATTCTCCGTTCGATTGAAATATAACGCCCAAGTCTTTTTTCTCTGTTATTTGTTTTAATGGTTTCATGTACATCTAGTACAATTCCTGGGTTTAATATCTCAATGGTTGGGCAGAAGAGCTCATAAAAAAAAAATCCTAAAAAAATCTCAATTTTCTGTTTACACTGATTTACTGATCTTTCCGTTATTCATTCAACTGAAATTGGAGACCCAGAGAATTAGAGGTCCTCCGTACCGAGTAGGAGTTAGGGGGACCCCTAGGGAGAAAATAGAAATAGAAGGTGGGAGACAATGAGGGCGTTTAGGGAGGGGGGGGGCGCTTAGGGGGGGCTACTTAACAGTTGTTTTCTGGTGCTGTGTTGTTCCACCAGCATTTGCTCCGTTCTTTTTAATTTAATTTTCCTGCAACACTGTTCTTATAGTAACATAAAATAGCGGACAAACCTGTCAAGAGTTGAACAAGCACTTGTTTTTCTCTTTTTTGCAGTGTTTATTGAACTTAGGAAGCCTCTCCATCATGATTCACCTGTTTTTTGTTGTTGTAACAACTGAATTTCAGTTGAATGAAAACAACATTCACCTGAATATTTACCTATGTAAAAATGAAATTGTACATAGGCGGGGTTAATGCCAAAGGCAATAACTCTCCTTTAGTTAGGACATAATTATATTATGTACTAATATATTTATTTATTTTTTCTTCATTTTTTTTCTCTTTTACTTCTCCTTACATTGTATGTTAATTTGTAATTATCTGTGTTGTATATATTTGTTCATATTATTAAGTCTTAAATAATAATAATAATAAAACATTGAATTAAAAATTAAATTCTGAATGTCTATTTTTGATGAGGTATTAACCCCTGTGGACGCCCAGAAGTAGTTTTCTGGGCTCCTTCCGTGTCCTGTGTGGTGTATTGGGTAGTGTAGGGTAAAATTTGCTTTCAAGTACCTGTGTAGATAATTGAAAAATAGGATATATATCTCCCTTGCCTTTGTCCCATATTAGCTTATGTTGCTTTTGGGGTCGGCATTGTTCAACCTCATGGTTGAGGTTGGTAGGGTGGAGCACTTTTTTTATGGCTGGATGCCATTCCTAACGCCAACGATTTTATTTGATTTAACGTCCTGGATTAGGACGGGGGTTTTACTCTCCATTCGCTGGGAATCGTACCAGCTACCCACATTAACCTCACCCAGCCTGGGTAGGGCCGGAAATGGCAGCCTCACGTGTTTGGATGGAACAGAATTTTCTTCGAAAAGTCTGCCCCAGCCGGGAGTTGAACTCGGGAACTCTGGACTACGGGCAGTAGTCACAACCATTATGCCACGGAGGCTGCCTCCGTGGCTTGAATTGAAAAATAGGATATAAACCAAAATGGGAATTGTCTTGATCAAGAGGAGTATAAACTCGTAACATGTTTGATTAAAAAGCTTTAGTTAAAAAAAGTTATCATATTTGTGTTAATCACTTTCGTGATGCCACAATTACTCAAACTCGCATTACTAAGGGCAGAATTAATAGACAACATCAATAACTTAAGTCTTTGGTAAGTGTCAATTTTCCCTATCTTACGCAGTACGCAATCCGTGACTTAGCGCCACAGAGGTATTACAAAAACGTCTATTAATTCCGCCCTAAATCTTTGCTGAACTTGGGACTTGAACCACCGACCTCCAGGTTACAAATCCGCCGTCTTATCGATCGAGCCACTGAGATCGGTGGAGCTTTAAAACGCCTGCCGTGCTAACATGTATCCTAATGAAGGTTTCTCAATTGTCTTTTACAAAGACGAATCCGTTATGTTATGCTGGACGACAGAGTACAAAGCTTCCAAGACTCATTAGAATATGAGGAAGCAAAATTAGTATTAGCGTAACGTATACGGGCGGCTAGCAACAGCACAAACACAATGCTCTTCCTCCACTCACGTCCCATGAAAAAACTCTCTCCGGCACAAAAGCCCCTCCCCAAAAACCTCCTTTCGCCGCACAAAAGCAATTCAAAACGGCAATCATGTATACCTGTTGAAATTACCCGGTGTGAAAATCTATCCAACAAGTAGAAAGAAATCCTAATTCGAATGCATAGTTGCATACAGATGCGAAAATGCATAGAGTATTTGGTGTATAACAATGGAAACGAAAAACGGACGTGTAGAAAAAGCCCGCACGTGATCCTTTCTTTTCTTTTTCATTTCGCCTCCACTATTCATTTCCTCCATCCACCTACATTATTGTTTCCCCCTCCACCTGCAATACTTCTGTCCCCTGTTAACCCCCCTATACATTTACTTCCATCCACCTCCAATATTGTTTCCCCCTCCACCTGCACTACCCCCCTCCCCACCCACTATTAATTTTCTTCAAGCCACCTCAAATATTGTTTCCTACCCTCCACCTGTCCCCTGCTCCCCCCAAACTCTATTAATTTCATCCTATACATCTCCACTATTATTTTCTCCTCCATTTATTATTTCAACTCCATTCTCCACTATTATTTGGACCTCCATTCTTCTTCATTTATTTTCGCCTCCATTCTAAACTATTATTTTCACCTCCATTCTTCTCCATTCATTTTCGCCTCCATTCTAAACTATTATTTCACCTCCATTCTCAACTACCCATTTTCATCCCTTCTGAAGTTGCCTCCTCCATTTTTTCCACCACTATTTATCCACACCATCATATATTTCTCCTAGAGTGTCCACAACTGTTCGACCCCCTCCCTTTTCCTCTCTAGTTCATTTATTTCCTCTCCATATTTGTTCACCCCCTTTCACTCCTCCTGATAACCTTCACTCCTCCTCCCATGAAGAGGTAGAGGTGAGAGACCTCCCAGTGGTGTGAACAGGTATGAAATCTCTATGCATATGAATGAGATTGACCACTCAATCCTGTTGTTCCCACATGGATAGTTTTGAATGACGGTTCCTTGTAGAACATATCCGATTAAAAAATGTGGAATAATAAAATTGGAAAAGTACAGTATTATTTACAGTACAGGATTTTTTTTATTTGAATTTAACGTCACATTCAACTGGATGGTCATATTACAACGGGGGTGTTACCCTCAAGAAACACAGAAACCTGCTACCCACATTAACCTCACCCAGCCTGGGTTGGGCCGGAATGCCAGCATCACGAAGTCTTCATCTCGCTGGACGTTGCTTAACTCCGATGATCCTACGAGAACCGGTGCATTCAACGCGCCATCGACGCTGGCTAATGATTATTTTGATTTCATAAATTTCCAGCTCTTTATCTTATTTTAAAGCCAACTTTTCATAAAGCGACCTCAGTAACTTTATGAAACCTGGAGGTGGGTGGTTCAAGTCCCGGTTTCAGCGTAGATTTAGTAAAGCGAATTTGAGTAGTTGTGATATCACGAAAGTGATTGACACAAATAATATGATAACTTAACTTGAATTATTTTAGAGCTAATTTATAGTATAAGATTACAACAAAGCTGAGCCAGAACGTCCTTCAAGTCAGACAATAGTGGGCTGTTGGTGTAAACTTCCCACTTGAGGGAAGGTCTAGCTTTGTATTTAGAATGGAATGACCAGAAAACAAAAAAACCAATACATTCCTATAAATCACCAAAACCCATACATGAATCAGCAAAAACAGCCTCAATCAACCGACCTTCTTTCCAGTCCATCAATTCAGCAAGAAATCAGCAATCTCAGAGTTATCCCACCACCGAGCCCCTGGTATTATAGACCAGAAATAACATACTAAATCAGCACAATGGGAAACTTGAGTCAGCATCATGTTGCATCAGCATAATCTTGAAATTTGCGTAAACATAATCTTGCTTCAGCAATTAAAAGCTACGAGCTATTCAAATCGTCTGGAGTACTGTGGAGCATTGGAAAAACAATTAGCACGGGAGCATTGCTAGTTTTCTCATCCGATTTCAAGAGCACAACCTAATCGCCTAATACGATTATCAAGCTCGCCGGTAGGCGAGCGCTCGTCAAGCAGCGCCAGCCTACCGGCCTATATTAACACGAAACAGAGTTTATATGTATTTTGTTTTATTGTTTTCGCACACTTCCCGCAAACTTTTATCAATTTTTATTTCAAATTCGTAATGAGACGCGAAAATAGATTGTGTTTCACGAAAGCGCGAGATTCCTACGTACAGTTAAAGTCGTTTTCTAGCCACGCCGAAAATCTTGAATTTCATGAAATTTTTCATACGGGTTTTTTTTTTTTTTTTCAGACCAATTTTCTGTCAAGGGTACAGCAACGTGTGCTTATCGTGGAAAGACGTGAGCTACGTTTTTGAATAGGGAATTTTTATCTCTGCATACCTTTTATAGTTTCAAGTATTTATTTTTTATAGGATAGGAGATATAGCCTTCTAAAATAAAACCGGAAAGTTGCACAGAGCCGCCCCTGGTTATCTTGGAAATGCGATTGTGGTATTTTTCGAAAGGTCTTACCATAGGAAAAAATATAAAAATATAAATAAAGTATTACACTGGACCGAACTTGAGTTATGGCCTTTGAAAAGAATACTTATTATGGAGCCCAGAGCCGTCTATTGTTATCCTAGAGATGTATTTCTGGTGTTTTTAGAAAGGTCTAGTCAAAGGGAATGAGATCACTTAATTTCAGATGGTTGAAACAAGTAGAAAAATATTTAAAGTCCTCTAAAGGAATATCTATAATTAACCCTGGAGTCACGCCTAGTTATCCCACGTGCATGACTGAAGGTTCTTTCTAAAGGTCTAATTACGGAAAATTATAATATGATGTAAATAAAATTTTAGAAAAATCAACGACAGTGTGAGACACAAAAAGAAAAAACTGAATTAAGATTAATGAGAGTAACAAAAAAATCTTCGCCGCACATAGAACTTAAAATATGGGTAGGACTCAATCGTCTTTGCTTCATCCAAGCTGCCAACAGACCGCTTTGTTAGAGTGGGAATAATAACGTTTTATAAATTCATTAAAAGGTTTCTACATCAAGAGGTAAACTAGATCTAGGTTATTATTATGAGCAGTGTATAAAATATTGGCCAGTAAGAAGCAAAAATATTGATTTGCAGATCAAATGATAAATATGTAATTTGACATATTGATCGCGAAATTCTGATGAGCCATTCTTGAGCTACGCCGGGGAAGGCCAGAAAATAGATGGGCGACAAAAAATATTCAGGTTTTTTTTCAAACCTAAATGACATTTTGTGTGTGTGTGTGTGGGTGTGTGTGTGTGTGTGGTGTGTGTGTGTGTATAATGTGTGTGTGTGTGTGTGTGGTGTGTGTGTGTGTGTGTATGGTGTGTGTGTGTGTGGTGTGTGTGTGTGTGGTGTGTGGTGTGTGTGTGTGGTGTTGTGTGTGTGTGTGTGTGTGTGTGTGTGTGTGTGTGTGTGTGTGGTGTGTGTGTGTGGTGTGTGTGGTGTGTGTGTGTTGTGTGTGTGTGTGTGTGGTGGTGTGTGTGGTGTGGTATGTGTGTGTGTGTGGTGTGTGCGTGTGTGTGCGTGTGTGTGCGTGTGTGTGGTGTGTGTGGGTGTGTGTGGATGTGTGTGTGTGGATGTGTGTGTGTGGGTGGGTGTGTGTGTGCGTTGTGTGTGTTTGATGGGCTGGCGAAGCGGCGGGTGTAACCCGCTAGTATATAATAAAATATTGTGTATTGAGCAGTCTCTGTGGTGGTCGTTGACTGGTGTAGGTAAATTACAAAGTTTGCAAGGTGACCTGGGTTCGAATCCCGGCTAGGTAGATTTTTTTTTACTCTGTACTTTGGATGTCCGGTATTCTCGTGAGAAAAAAAACAGTAGTTGCTAGTTTGAGTCAACCTCCTATGACCGTTTAATTTCGAACGAAGTGAGTATGGCTTAACTCGATCAACATTAATTTATTTGTCACAATCTAACTATCCATCTACCTATGTATGAAACGTAATATAAGTTGCATTTTTGTCCGATCGAGCTGAAAGTTTCAGGGTATATTCCATGGATATATGCTAGCCTATTAATTCATAATTATTAAATGTATATCTAGTACAATTTCTCACTTCTTCTGTTTATATCTACGATTATGCTGAAATGAAACCATGTTTAGCAACTCGAACTAAGGCAAATATATGGGTCAACATTTCTGAACACATAATAATACTCGGCACTTTCATTTTCTCTCTTTATTTTACCAAGATCGAATTGGTCATGTACGTAGGTACATAATATAATTAAAATTGTATTGTAAACAAAACCACGAAACAGAATTGTCCGTTTTTTAACGAGTTCATTACTAATTTTTCAATACATGGTTAAAACACTAGTTGATTATTAATGAATTATTGTTAATGGATTTTAAGATTAAATAGGTATGTTTTTTTCTTCATTATTATTAACTGGTTTAAGTCCCACAAAAGAAGCACCATTTATCACACCAACCTCATTTTAAAACGATTGTGACCAGTTGATTGTATTTTGGTTTTAACGTCCTGATTTGAACTAGTCAGGGGAGGGTTTTACCCTCCATTCGCTGGGAATCGTTCCAGCTACCTACATTTACCTCACCCAGCCTGGAGGGCTGTGATTCCAGACTCACGTGTTTAGAGGGGAAAAAAATATTAGAAAAGTCTGCAACAACCGGCAATGGAACTCGAAATGTCTGGACTACGGGCAGTAGTTACAACCATTACGCCACGGAGGCTGGCCACTGATAGTCTAAATAAAGCATTTATTTGGATCAATACTTTTGTATTTTGAATCGTAAATTACGTAGATCTCATTCAAAAATTACAAATAACTACCTACAAATACAGGGCATCCATAAAGTCTCGCTCAAGCCTGGGTTTCTCGAAAACGACTCAAAATATCAAAAAACGCTAAAACCCGTACATCTACACAGCCCCAGTCAGGCTGGAAATGGACCAACTTCAAAATCTTAAATAGAATTGTGTGTCTTGTGGAATATTGTCTAAAGGTGTCATTGAGAGAATTTCATTACAACAAATTTCAGTGAGTTACGACTTGCCGTTCTTGAGATACAGGGTCGGACGTCCTGCGTATCCATATATTTTGACGTATAACTTGTTAACCGTACATTATAGAAAAATGAAATTTGTCGATAAACTCCTTATGGCAAGACCTGTCGAACAATTTATAACTCGACATACACTCTTGATGTTAGTTTCTGGTCGGTTTCGTCAGGCAGCCGGACGAACAAAAAAAAAAGAGTATCGAAAAAACAAATCAAGTTTTAACTTGTTCGAAAGGTTTTACCACAAGGAGTTATTATCAACAGACTCCATTTTTCTGGAATTTACGGTTAACAAGTTATACGTCAAAATATATGGATATTAGGCAGGACGTCCGACCCTGTATCTCAAGAACGGCACTAGTTCAATATGATAGTCTTATAATATTACTGCGTATCACAACAACCTTAAAATAAAAGTCTTTTTTTCTTTTATCTGTTGATTACTTTTTATTTCATCTATCAGAGGATTTCATCTAAATCAAAAAGTAGTGATATCCCCCAAAAAACACTACGTGTAAAAATAGTCGTCAAGTGTTGGAATGATTAAAAAGAACTGATATCAAAAACGTCAATTTTCTATGTGCTGAAGGAATTATTTTTCACGTAATAAGTCTCTTGATAATTCAACCAAAATAATAGCCTCACAACAACAATACACCTTTGAGCAAACTTCGATTTGGTAATTTGAGAATTTAACCAAAAAATAGCCACACAGCAAAACAATGCTCTTGTAAGAACAATGGTTCTGTAATTATGCAACGTTGTTCTTACAAGAGCATTGTTTTGTTGTGTGGCTATTTTTTGGTTAAATTCTCAAATTACCAAATCGAAGTTTGCTGAAAGGTGTATTGTTGTTGTGAGGCTATTATTTTGGTTGAATTATCAAGAGACTTATTACGTGAAAAATAATTCCTTCAGCACATAGAAAATTGACGTTTTTGATATCAGTTCTTTTTAATCATTCCAACACTTGACGACTATTTTTACACGTAGTGTTTTTTGGGGGATCTGTCTGACTGCACAAGGTTGTTATATCCTTGGAGAAGGTTTCATTAGCAGGGGAAAACGGAGGAGATCTATCTACATATACGAGGAATGAGAAACCATATCAGTAATCAAAGCTGTGTTGCTAGACTTATCATTATACATACACAACACTACACAACACAACTCAGTTGCTAGCCTTATTATTATACGAGGTACGTCCAGAAAGTAAGTGTACTGGGGCTCCAGTATCGAAAGGGAATATCTTTTCAATATGAAAGCACCTTTTCTGTTTAGCCTGATTTCTCTTCTTTAAAATAAGACCAATTGGCCAGTACTTATTACGTAAGAGTATTTTTAGCAAAACACGTCGATTCAATCTCCCGCCAAGGTTAAATCTCTTCATGGTGACAGAGTTATGAATCGTACCAACGTGTTTAAGTGATTTCCTGAGTTAAAAAAAAAGTGTTTCAGCAAAAAAAAAAAAAAAGAATGGAATTATGTTTTGGGATCATGAAAGGATAATTTTGATAATAACCACCCATTTCATTCTTCTGGCTTGGCACCTTCACAATACCTCTTGGTCACTGACTGCCCTGAAAATACACTTGGGTGAAAAAAAGTTTTCAACCGACAAGGACATGAAAAATGAGCTGGAGAAGTGGGCAAAGGAGCTGGCGAGAAATTTTTCGAGGAAGGCAGACAAAAACTGATTCCATGTCTCACCACCTGTATCGAGAGGAATGACGAATACGTAGAAAAATAACTTACACTTATACACATGCAACCAGGTTATTTTCTTATTTTAAACATTTATTTTTGAGGCCTACACAAATCAAGTACACTTACTTTCTGGACGTGTCTCCTACATACACAACACTACACAAAACACCACACACATAGTTATCCTTACATTTACTTTACTTTCCGTGGCCATGATAGTTATGTCAGGGTGGTGGAAGGATTGATGAGGTATTAACCCCTATGGCCGACCAGAAAACTAGTTTTCTGTGCTCCTACCGTGTCCTGTGTGTGGTATATTGTTGTTTATGTTCACGTGAAATTCTTGTGTTAATCAAAATTGTGACATCACCATATTAAAATCGTAATCTAGAGGTTGGTGGTTCGAGTCCCAAATACGGCAAAATTTAGTGAGGTGAATTTAAGTAATTGTGTAGTATACAGGGTGGGGCAAAACTCTGGAAACCCCTGAATAACTTTCGAATGGCTTCTTCGGTAAAATTAAAATTTTGTACGGTAAACCGGGCTAATAAGATCTTCTTTCAGACTGGGGTCGATTTTTGTTACCGGCCCCCATGTCGGGGCCCGGGGGACCAACTTCATTTTTTTAAATACAAACCTCCTTGGTCGGTAATCGTTGGTCATTAGACCTTATATTAGAATGGGACCGATTTTTTTTCGGGGCCAGGGGGGCCAACTTCATTTTTTTTAAATACAAACCTCCTTGGTCGGTAATCCTTGGTCATTAGACCTTATATTAGAATGGGACCGATTTTTTTTTATCGGCCCCTATGTCGGGGCAAGGGAGGCCAACTTCATTTTTTTAAATACGAAACCCCACCTTGCGATACATTTTCGGAAAGGTCTAATTACCCCGACTTACCGTGCACAGTTTTAAATTTACTGAGAAAGCCCTTTCAAAAGATATTCAGGGGTTTCCAGACTTTACTGCATACACAAAGTTGGACGCCATTTGCAAACAGTTAATATTAAAAAATAAAATTTGCACCAATGTATTTCTCATTTAAACACCTTTCCAAAAATGTATCCCAAGGGCTCCGACATGCGGGCCGGTAACAAAAATCGACCCCACTCCAAAAGAAGGTCTTATTACCCCGGTTTACCTTACAAAATTTTAATTTTACCGAAGAAGCCATTCGAAAGATATTCAGGGGTTTCCAGACTTTTGCCCCACCCTGTATTTTCTAAATTACGAGTATCGACTAGTATTTGGGACTGGAAATCACCTGTACCTGTATTGATTTCCTGAAATGGTACGGCCAAATGACATAGGGGCATACCTACATCATCAATAGTTTGCTATGTTTTACTATATCGTTGGGTGGAAGAGATTGCCATAGGCAATAACCCCACCCTTTAGTTAGGACACATGTTTATATATATTTTTCTATTATTTTTCCTTTTTATTGTACATATATATAACAATATATATCCAGTTTTTTATTGTTATGATAATTATTTGTCCTGTACATATGTCTGTTTATATCTAATAGAGTTTAATAATAATAACACACAATTCATAATAAATTATGTACCTAATCAAACTGTTGTAAAACACAAAAAAGTGTTCAAAAACATCTGAATAGGAAATGAGTGTTTCGGGATTTTTTTTTTTTTTTTTTAAGTGGGGTTTAACGTCGCTTTCAACTGCCATGGTCATATCACGACGGGGGTTTTACGCTCCATTCGCAGGAAACTCACAAACCTGCTACTCACATTGACCTCACCCAGCCTGAGTGGGGCCGGGAAAAGCCAGCGTCACGAGAATTAGAATTTGAATGGTCACCCATCCAAGTCTTAACCTCGCTGGATGTCGCTTAACTTCGGTGTTCTGAAGGGAACCGGTGTATTCAACATGCCATCGACGCTGGCAGGGGATTTCTAAAAACGAAGTAATAATATAAAACAATAAAACTATAAGGATAGTTTCAAGATTATTATGCAGGTCTATTTCTTAAAATAAACTAAAAAACTGAAAAATTTCATCATTTTGTCAAAGATAATGTACAGCTATGTAACTGAAAGATTTCCAGTTTTCCGGTCATCGCAAAATAGGATCAGTAAATCATCCGGTATCTTGATCCAGAACGGAAAATTAAATTGATTGGTACAATCGGTTTTCACAGGTGTGCTATTTTAATAGAAGATACTATTCTGTTCTATTCTGTTGTTGAATCTCCGAGAAAAATGAAGGATAATAGTAAACGTTTAATCCTAGTACCTATATTCGGGGTGTCCTATATTCAGATTCTTTCAGTTAGACAGTGAATGGAAGTATCAATAATGAAACACTTCCCAAGGGCTGATTCTAACACCTAAAAAATTACTGAAATCAGTCCTAAAAGAATCTTAAGATACATAAAAAAAGAGCGCGTTTACAAATGAACTGTTTCTCCGTACTGGCTGAAATTTTTGCATGTATTTTTGCGAGGGAAAACGCCACGTTCACAAACAACATGTAGTGGTCGTAATGATAATAATACTTTTTAGTGGAGTGTAACCACCAGGCACACCACCCTGTATTTTTTAGTATCTAGATTAATTTGAGATTATTAGTGGCTCTATCAAGGGATTGCAGGCTGAGATCTAGTCGGGAAACGAAGATTGACGGACGGGAAACATCGAACTCGCTGAGGAGGAAAATCATCCGAGATTAATTATCTGTGTTGAAGAAAATATCTACGAAAAAGAAGGAAAAGAGAATTAGAAATTAAAACGAACATAAAAGGAAACAATGATAACAAGAAGAAAAAGAAACAGGCAAAAGACAAAGAAGAATCGGAGGAAGAAGGTTGTGGTGGTGATGGTAATGATGAACAAAAGAAATTTGATTTGGATGAAAAACGAAAAAAATTGGAATGAGCAAGAAAATGAAGAATAAGAATCAGTAAATGAACAAAAGGTAAAGAAAAAGAAAAGAAGAAACAGAGTAAGAGGAAAAAAGTGGTGGTGATTGCTATGATAAAGTAAATAAAGTTAATGGAAGTTCATGTGCCACAACCAACCAACCTCAACCAAAAGGTTGAACTATTGGGACCCCAAGTAGGTTGGGGAAAAGGAAAAGTTAAAGAAGGAGAAGAATAGATGTTGATGAAAATGAACAAGCAGTACTGTTCAAAAAAGTGTTTCACACAATGACGGCCTTTACGTACTCTGTGGACAAAAGCAAGTACATGCTGATGAAGTTAAAGTAGAAAAGGTAAGTAAATAAGAAGAATAAAGTAGAGAAAGAACTTATCACAACCAGTGATGATGAAGAAAAGAAAAAAAAAAGTTGATGAAAAGTAACGACAAAAACAGAAGAAGAACATAAGGAAGAAACTAAAAATGAAGAAAAAGATGGAAAATCTACAGAACAAACTGCCCTGACCATACAAACAGCGTTCCACACAACATAAGTAACCCTTTATCCATTTCCGAGTGTTCCTTCATTTAATGCTCTTCCATCGCAGAGGAGGAGATAAACTCAGTTCATCTTCATTAGAAGCTAGATTGTCTGGAGTTCCACATCTCCGTTATGTGGAGTAGTGGAGTGTACGCCTCAGTAGATCCTCATTACAGCAATCACTCTCATTATGGCTATTTGGAACACTTTTATTACTTAGCTCGGCTTGCTGTGCTCAAAAGACAAGTTACACGTCATTATAGTCTGTCCCGGTAGCTCAGTGGTAAAGGCGGCACCCTGTGAATCCAGAGATTCAAGAGGTCGCGGGTTCGAAACCAGCTGGGACATGACAAGTTATTCTCCTATTTGGGATTTTTACCACATAATAATGCGTCTTGAGCTTACTGCTGGAATAATGGGACTTAATAGTCCTAATCGGGCAGTATAAATAAGGCGATAACATTATTATTATTATATTGGTAAGGTAGAAGTCACCGTGGCCGAGAGGGTAGCGCGCTTTCAATCCCAGAGGAGGCGAAATTTTCGGCTATGTACTTTCGATGTTACTGGGTCCACTCATACCTCGTGAGGAATAAATGAGTAGCTACTTTCCTTTGAGCAGCGACCAGTGGCGAAATTATAGGCAATTTTTTTTATTAAAGATACGAAAATGTCATATAATTCTGCACTACCCACTAAAATTGTGATATAATAACATAAATTAACAAGTTGCAGCCTCCGTGTTGTAACGGTTGTGAATATTACACGTTCTTATATCGGGCTTTTTTATTCTACCAAGAATTTTATCGTGTTCTGGGCTTGGGACATCTTTTCATCTTTCTTTTGCTGTCCTTCTCTATTTCCTCCTTGTTCTTGTGATTGTTGTTGTTGTTATGACCAGCTCGGCGGCTACAGCTGGGGGAGAGAAAGCAGGTCTCCAGCTCCTCTTTACTATATTTTTTCCTTCCTTTTTCCTAATCTTCTCCTCAACAACTTTAAAATAATATCTCTTCATTTTCTTCTCCTTTTGTTTCTCGTTTTCATTTTATTTATATTAACATTCTACTCTTTGCTCCCCATTGTTTATTGTTTTGCTTCCTCCGTTGCTTCTATTATACCTACTATCCTTCTTTGACCTATTGTGTTCCTCGTCCTCTTCCTCCTCCTTCCCCTGAACAAATTTTCATATCTCCTCTTTCTTACCAACTTCATATCTCCTCTTTATCTTCCAACTACATATCTTCTATGTCATTATCTCTTGCCTCCGTCACTTCAACCTCCATCTCTTCCACCTCAATCTCTTCCACCTCCATCTTTTCCACCTCCATCTCTTTCACCTCTTTCTCTCCTGTCTCCTTCTCTTTCACCTCTTTCTCCCCTGTCTCCATCTCTTCCACCTCCATCTCTTCCATCCTTCCTTCCACCTCCTTCTCTTCCACCTCCATCTCTTCCACTCTTCCATCACTTTATCTCTTCCACTCTTTCTTCTGCTCTTCTCTTACTCTTCTCTTCCACTTCCTTCACCTTTTTTTCTCTGTTCATCTTTCACCTCTTTCTCTCCTGTCTCCTCTCTTCACCTCTTTCTCTCCTGTCCTTCTCTTTCTCTTCCTCCACCTTCTTCCTCTTCACCTTTTTTCTCCTGTTTCCATCATCTTCCACCTCTTTCTCTCCTGTCCTCCATTCTCTTCCACCTCTTTCTCTCCTCCTCCATCTCTTTCTTCCACCTCCACTCTTCATTTCCATCTTTTCCACTTCCATCATTTCACCTCTTCTTTCCTGTCTCCATCTCTTCACCTCCATCTCTTCCACCCATTCACTCCTCTCTTCCACCTCTTTCTTTCCAGCCTGCTTTGATAGCAAAATTTGCATTTTTAATAAACCACGCTCCGGGCAAAATTTTCTTTAATTCGATGAGACACGAAAAATCCATTTCAAAAGCATATGAACAACACAAAGTCATGTACCTCTTTATGACAGGAGTTGTAGTGAGGGGGTTTGATTGTCTTGAACCTCATGCAATGATTGTCTTGAACAAGCTTTTCATCCAAAATATTTATTTTGCATAAAATGATTAAATCAAATTTCATTGTACATTTTTGTACGAATTTCTTTGTGGTGAAGCACAAGGCCTCTTCACAATTTTTGTGGGTAGTGCAGCATTACTAAGAGCCTCCTTTACATTTCGAATTATTCTATTACATTAATTTCTTTTTACTCTGGTAATGCCGCCACTGGTCGTTACTCATACAAGTAACTACTCATTTTTCCTCACGAGGTATGAGTGGACCCCGAACATCCAAGTACAGAGCAGAAAAATTCCTGCCCCGCTGGGGATCGAACCCAGGTCACCGTGCGTGCAATGCCCAGCGCGCTAACTCACTCTGCCACGGTGACTACTTCAATTCATTGTACATTTTTAAAGAGACCACAACAAACAGTCATAATAAAATGCACTCTTCGTTGACTGTTACCGTCAAAATGAGCACAAAGATCGGAGTATTTTTGGATAAACGGAGCTGTGGCCAGCCTTCGTGACGGAAAATCTCGTTTTAAAATACCTATTCGGTCAGCTGATAAAATCTAAGGGTCGGCTTAGACTAATCCTGTTTCATAATACGGCCCTAAAATGTTTTTTTTTCCTCTTAACAGATTGATAGGCCCTTCCTCTCTCTATGCGTTTTGTGCACCACGATATTAAAAAAAAAAAAAATAGCCTTGTTCAAAAACTCTTGCGGCGACGTAATTCTCGGATTCAGCAGCTAGTTTCTTAGTACAAAGGAAGGATCGTGTGTCTGACGTGAACACACGACATTTAGAAAATTGGAAATAAAAATAATTATACATAGGGTGAAACGAAAATGCATGTCAATATTCTCAATACCGAAGAAACATGATGAATTTTTGATCATGTAAAAATGACTTTTTTTTACATGTAAAAATTAAAATTTTTGGGGGTGTATTCTCTACACCCCTTGATTTTCAACTAAAATGTGGATTTTTTTTTATATGAAATCAAATTATAATAATAATACCACCTAATAATACATCTTGGGCTAATTGCTGGAATAATGGGACTTATTAGTCCTTATGGGCCAGTATCAATCAGGCGATATTATTTTATTTTTTATGGTCTCTAGAACATGTAGTTTCACTATCAAATTGCATTTTTGTTACACCCTGTGTTGAAGATTGTGTGCAGTAATGCAACTTTCAAGTCAGGTTAAGAATTAATTCTAGTAATGGAAAGAATGGCAAATTCAGTGACCCAGAAGACAAGAGCGCGGCTACTTCAAAGCTACCATAAAACCTCCCAAAAGAAACACGTGACATCAGCAGGGAAGGTGGAAACAGCACAAAGAGAGCTGACAAAGTTTGTGGGGAAAACTTTTGGGGTCGAATTTTAACCCAGATGGGGCTGACGTCCTTCCAGAAGGACGTGCTTCTGGAAGGACGTCAGCCCCATCTGGTGAAAGTTACTACGTTGTGGATTTTTCTAAATTACAGATTGTGTGGCGACAACTTAAGTCAGTTTAGTTTTTGATGGAAGATGGATTTAAATTGACCAGCACTATTGAGCGGACTCAATTTACATAACCCCCAAAAAAAGTAAACAGGAAGAAAATCACCGCGTTTACTTTTGGGGTTTAAAGTAGCATATTTTCACAGAGATCACAGCACACTATCCTCTGACTTGAGGGATGCTTATGGTTTTCTTTGTTGTAATTATTACTTCCGATAAATTTCTAATATTAGAAATCGGAAATATTGTGTTCGTTTTTGTAAAAAAAAATATTTTTTTGCTCCGATTATTTTGTATTATCTAACCTGGTTGCAGGGTTTTTCACATTAACCTCACCCAGCCTGGGTAAGGCCAGAAATACCAGACCCACGTGTTCTGTTAAGCAATATTGTTACACTGGTATTTCTTCGAAAAGTCTGTCCCGACCGGGAATCGAACTCGGGATTTCTGGACTACGGAGAATAGTCACAACCGTTACGCCACGAGGGCTGGCTTCTTTTTTGAATTCCTATCTCAAACATTCATATACATATAACTATAGGATTATAAGAATAATCTCTTTCGCAGTACTTCAGGACACTTTAAATTTATATGCCATTCCGAAAACGGAAAAACTCAGTCCGATTCTCCGCTCCGGCCGGGATTCGAACCCGCAACCTCCAGTTCAGTAACCAATGCTTTTAACCACTCAGTCACAGTATAAACAGAAAAGTGAGAAGTTGTATCAGTTGTACATGAATATTTTCATGTACATCTAATGAACATTTTCATGTACATAGAAGTTGTATTTATTAGTAATTATGATATTTTGATAGTAAATAGTTCATAACATTCTGACGTAGACTCAATGAGAATTCCAGACCACAGGGTATTTTTGATCAAGTTGCCTTTCAATAAATAAAAGAAATTGACGAAACGGTTGGATTGGTTTTCATTACACTTAATAAGTCGTCTTATAGGGAAAACAGACTTCATTTGTTTCAATTAAACTAATAAACCCTGGAAGCATTTTATATATGTCGCCGGAGGGACCGCCCCTGTGGATTCTATTTCATTCTGAAAACCTCCCTAGGAGTCTAGGACCCCCGATGGGGCGGAAAGTCGAAACTGTACAGCTCACATCTCTTCATTAAATTCCGACATTCTGAGATATGTTTTGTTGATATTATTGTTGTTGTTTTTGTTGATATTGTTGTTGTTGCTATCATCGTCTACTGCCGCCTCTAAAATTAAGGGCCGAATTATGAAACGTGGTTAGATCAACTAATCCTACACTATCCCTTAACGCTACACCGTCCTCTGCTGGGAAATTTCAACCAACCACATCATTTACAGCGCAATTATATCTGCTGTTATGTGATAGTGGCTTGGATTAACACATCCTAGATATATAATCCTGTCCCATAATTTGGCCTTTTGACCGACCTCAGTAGCTTGATCGATAAGGCGACGGACTTGTAACCTGGAGGTCGTTGGTTCAAGTCTCGGTTTCAGCGTAGATTTAGTAAAGCGAGTTTGAGTAGATGTGATATCACGAAAGTGATTACACATAAATATTATAACTAACTAACTAATTTGGCCCTTTGTCCTGTGGTTATCTGCTAATCCGGGTAGCGTGGGGATCCGTCGGTTCGCATCCCACCCAATGTATAAAGAATTGCTCATACTGGGTGTTTAGCAAAAAACCGGACACTTTTGTTTTTTCAACTATTTGAAAACTAAGGATGAGACCTGAAATTTAAAAAAAAAATGTCTAGTCATTCTAAATCCCCCAAAAAACACTACGTGTAAAAAAATTCGTCAAGTGTTAGAATGATTAAAAAGAACTGATATCAAAAACGTCAATTTTCTATGTGTTGAAGGAATTATTTTTCACGTAATTAGTCTCTTGATAATTCAACCAAAATAATAGCCTCACAACAACAATACACCTTTGAGCAAACTTCGATTTGGTAATTTGAGAATTTAACCAAAAAATAGCCACACAACAAAACAATGCTCTTGTAAGAACAATGGTTCTGTAATCATGCAACATTGTTCTTACATGGTTCTGTAATTCTACAACATTGTTCTTACAAGAGCATTGTTTTGTTGTGAGGCTATTATATTGGTTGAATTATCAATAGACTAATTACGTGAAAAATAATTCCTTCAACACATAGAAAATTGACGTTTTTGATATCAGTTCTTTTTAATCATTCCAACACTTACACGTAGTGTTTTTTGGGGGATATCACTACTTTTTGATTTATTTGATTTTCCTCTGATAGATGAAATAAAAACTAATCAACAGATGAAAGAAAAAAGACTTTTAATTTAAGGATGTTGTGATACGCAGTAATATTATAAGAATATCATATAAAATGTTGGGTAATTTATATTGAACTAGTGCCGTTCTTGAGATACAGGGTCGGACGTCCTGCGTAATATCCATATATTTTGACGTATAACTCGTTAACCGTAAATTCCAGAAAAATGAAGTCTGTTGATAATAACTCCTTGTGGCAAAACCTTTCGAACAAGTTAAAACTTGATTTGTTTTTTCGATAATTTTTTTTTTTTACTGTTCGTCCGGCTGGCTGACGAAACCGACCAGAAACTAACATCAACAGAGTATGTCGAGTTATAACTTGTTCGACAGGTCTTGCCATAAGGAGTTCTTATCGACAAATTTCATTTTTCTATAATTTACGGTTAATGAGTTATACGTCAAAATATATGGATACGCAGGACGTCCGACCCTGTTTCTCAAGAACGGCAAGTCGTAACTCACTGAAATTTGTTATAATGAAATTCTCTCAATGACACCTTTAGACAATATTCCACAAGACACACCATTCTATTTAAGATTTTGAAGTTGGTCCATTTCCAGCCTGACTGGGGGTGTAGGCAATTTTTTAGCTGAAAATTAATCCTCTTAAAAATAAAGATATACGAATTTTAGCATTTTTTGATATTTTGAGTCGTTTTCGAGAAACCCATGCCTGGGTGAGACTTTTTGGATGCCCTGTATATGTAGGTAGTTATTTGTAAATTTTGAATGAGATCTACGTAATTTACGATTCAAAATACAAAAGTAGCCTCCGTGGCGTAATGGTTGTAACTACTGCCCGTAGTCCAGACATTTCTAGTTCCATTCCCGGTTGTTACAGACTTTTCTAATATCTTTTTCTCCTCTAAACACGTGAGTCTGGAATCACAGCCCTCCAGGCTGTGTGAGATAAATGTATGTAGCTGGAACGATTCCCAGCGAATGGAGGGTAAAACCCCCCGTCCTGACTAGTTCAAATCAGGACGTTAAAACCAAAATACAATCAACTGGTCACAATCGTTTTAAAATGAGGTTGGTGTGATAATTGGTGCTTCTTTTGTGGAACTTAAACCCGTTTATAATAATGAAGAAAAAACATACCTATTTAATCTTTAAATCCATTAACAATCAACTAGTGTTTTAACCTTGTATTGAAAAATTAGTAATGAACTCGTTAAAAAACGGACAACTCTGTTTTGTGGTTTTGTTTACAATACAATTTTAATTATATTATGTACCTACGTACATGACCAATTCGATCTTGGTAAAATAAAGAGGGAAATGAAAGTGCCGAGTATTATTGTTTGTTCAGAAATGTTGACCCATATATTGACCCATATATGTCATTTCAGCATAATCTTAATATATAAATGTCAAAGTCACTGACTGACTGACCACTGACTGATCATCGCTCTACAGCCCAAACCGTAAGTCCTAGGAAGCTGAAATTTGGTAGGTAGCTTTGTCTTATAGTCTAGATGTGCAATAAGACCGGATTTTTCGAAATTCCCACTACAACACCTGCCATTGGCGAAAAAGGATTTTTTGATTTCACGGCCATGCCTCGGCCCGCAAAGCGGGGCACAGCCCGCTAGTCTTAATATATAAATGTCAAAGTCACTGACTGATCATCGCTCTACAGCCCAAACCGTAAGTCCTAGGAAGCTGAAATTTGGTAGCTAGCTTTGTCTTATAGTCTAGATGTGCAATAAGACGGGATTTTTCGAAATTCCCTCTACAACACCTGCCATTGGCGAAAAAGGATTTTTTGCTTTCACGGCCATGCCTCTGCCCGCAAAGCGGGCGACAGTCCGCTAGTCGGTTGATATAAACAGAAGAAGTGAGAAATTGTACTAGATATATACATTTAATAATTATGAATTAATAGGCAAGCATATCGCCGCTGCAAACACAAACTGTCGTATCTGCAAATTTTGCCATTTTCAGTTAAGAAGCGCACATTCTTCCTTTTTCACGTCACGAACTGTCGTATCTGTATCTCAACTCCTTCCCGAAGTATTCAAGTTTTAAGGTTAGTCGTATGTGAGTTTCAAAGATTCTCAGCAAGCACGAACCACTATGTGCGCTTCTTAATTGAAAATGGCAAAATTTGCAGATACGACAGTTTGTGTTTGCAGCGGCGATATATTCATGGAATACACCCTGAAAATTTCAGCTCGATTGGACAAAAATGCAACTTATATCACGTTTCATACATAGGTAGATGGATAATTAGATTGTGACAAATAAATGTTAATCGAGTTAAACCATACTCACTTCGTTCGAAATTAAACGGTCAAAGGAGGTTGACTCAAACTAGCAACTACTGTTTTTTTTCTCACGAGAATACCGGACATCCAAAGTACAGAGTAAAAAAATCTACCTAGCCGGGATTCGAACCCAGGTCACCTTGCAAACTTTGTAATTTACCTACACCAGTCGACGACCACCACAGAGACTGCTCAATCTCTATATATAAATGAGAAATATGGACGGGCTTTGTGGCTTTGTGACTTTGTGGCTTTGTGTGCAGCAATTGTTTAGGCGAAACGGTAAGAGATAGCGAAAAATTGATGAGAGATGACCCCAAGTAAAATTGCCGGAAAATACCAGGAAAATTATCAAAAGTCCGAAATTCCAAACCGTCCTTGAGTTATGACCTTCCTCAAGTATTTCCTTGAGG